>JZSA01003166.1:0-14826 GCA_000956155.1 Cotesia vestalis
AACATTTCGGAGTTATTGCAAAAAAACACTTTTTTCGATTTTTTTCGACAACGATATCTCACGAACGCATCAACCGATTTTGACGCACTTGGCGGCGATCGATGCAGTTTTTCAAGGTTAAGAGCTGATTAGTTTTTGAAGTCGATCGGTAGAGTCGATTCGGAGATATATTAAAAAAACGAAAAAAAAAATTAACTTTTTTTTGCACTTTTTTTGCAATTTCTCGAAATCTACCGGTCCGAATCGGTTCAAATTTTCAGGAAATCTAAGTTTGGCGGAGCCCTTTCGAATGACGCCAACAGAAATCAAATCTGTCAAGCCGTTCAAAAGTTATAAGAGGTTTACATACATCCACACACACACACACACACATACATACAGACGTACGGACACCACCGCAGGAGTAGTCAGGGGAGCTTCCTAGGGCCTCAGAACGTCGATATCTGTTGAAAACTCGGTTTTCGTAACTCGGGGTAAAAACAATAACTTCCCGATTTTCGAAAATTTTCAATTTTCTTAGCGGGAAGTTAAAAATTCTTCTTTAGTTTGGTTTTTTTAGAATAACTTTTGAACGTTTTTACCGATCATACCGATCAATTCCAAATACTAAACAGCTCTTAATATAAAAAAACCACGTCGATCGCCGCCAGTTCGGTCAAAATTGGTTGATTCGTTCATGAGTTATCATTGACGAAATAAAACAAAAAAAAAGTGTTTTTTCGGAATCACTCCTAAATTTCTGGCCCGAATAAATTGAACTTAGAGATTCTTCATGAGGCTTGAGAACTGCGTCAAATGCCATCAACCGCGTAGAAATTAGTTCAATCATTTAAAATTATTGTGGTTTGAAAATTTGAAAAATAGTGTTTTATCAAGTGTCTATCAGACTTTTGCGCTCAAAAAGTTCAAAAGCATACAAAAGCTATTTCTTTGAGCTCGGAGAGCTCGAAATAACACACAAATTGTTTTTTTGAGCTCAAAGTGTTTAAAAACCTCATAAGTGCAATTTCAAGCGTTTAGGTATGGAACTGGCGGGAAGTTGCAGGGATGTCCTTCAGGGTCAACCGTTTTCCTAATATTTTTTTTATTCGATTTGTATGGGTAACGTCTAGAAGTTATTCAAAAATCATAAGTCAATGATTATTCGTTTTTTTGTAAATAAAAGATTATATCATCATTTTACCATAATTATCCTCACCAGATAGCCATATGTATAAATATTTTTTGTAAATAGATAGAATAGAGTTTTTTCATTAAGTCCATGTGCGCACGCGTTCCTGTAATTTATAATAAATTGTCACCACTCATGAAGGCGCTCAGCTCGTAAAATCATTCCAATTCGCGGGAAAACTCAAATCACCATTGAAAGTAAACTGTACAAAAAGTTTTTTGAAATAAATTAAAAAATTTTTTATTATTAATTTTATCGTAGACTTTGTTGTGATCAATTGACGTATACTATAAACGCTTGAGACATACTCTTTAAAGTTCTCAAAAAATGTCCAATTGTCAGACTCCTCAAAAGGCGCAGATCATGAAGAGAGCCTCTGACAGGGGCTTGAATTCACGTGGATCTCAAAGAGTGACTATCTAGCCTGGCTCAGTACAGCGACTGCGTTGGAGCAGCTAGTCTAGTGTGGTGGGCCGGAGCCTATGCCTTCTCATTGGCTGGCCTCGTAGATACCTCTTCTAAGTGACGGAAAGTTCTAGGCGCTCAGCCCGAGCATATATAAGGAGCTGCTCACAAGCCGCCAGCATTTTATTTTATCACAACAGCCTTTTTCAAGGCTAGTAAGAAACTTTTAACAGTCTACCTCAAGATTAGTCTCTAAAATAGCCTTTATTAAGGCTACGTTTTCGGCCAGCCAGCAAATCATCAACGCCACATCCTCAAGAAGCCGTCATCTCAAGCTACTTCTCAACTAAATTCAAGTCATCGCTACGCGTTCAGTCTCCTTAAGCTATAGCCTGTTCAACATCAAGAACTTATCATTAAGGTCATCTACGCTAAGCCATCTCAACAGCCTTTTCAGACTACTCTAACCGTTAAGCAGCCCAGCAGAAACCTAATTTATACCTGGGTTCAACAATAGGTCCGCTAAAGGTCCCAATAAGTCGTCATCTCCGTAACACACACAAAAAAAAATCATTTAAATCAAGAAAATAAATTTGAAGAACTTCATCTTCTTGCTTCGAGTAGATAAATCGTATTTTTCATTTTTCATTTTTATTCATATTTTTATTATCCTTCTTTTGTTTCAAGTAGATTTCTTTAGAAATCCATCTATTGTAGCCGATCTCATGTCGTAATTTTAAGAAAATTTTGTCATAATATTTCTTTTCTTTTTCACAGCTGAAGTGTTTAGAAAATGCATCCATTTTGATCTATAATATTCCCGTGATTCCATAATAAGAACAATTCATCGGTTATGTAATCAGCAAAAATAAAATGTATATAAAATGCTTGGTCTGTTAACCGAATAGCTACATGTGAAGTTAAATTTTAGAAACCTTACGATGACTTTTTTTGCTACTGCTAAAGAGCCGGTTATTGTAAGAAAATATAATTATTAAAAATGAAAAAAATTTTAATCGGTTGACCTTAAGGGCCATCCCTGTGATTAACTGTTTCTCTTGCGATTCTATCAAATTTTATATCTATAAGAACTGCATTCGAAAAATATGAATTTTTTGTCAATTATCACTCTCGGGTAAAAAACTTTGTATATAACTATATATAATTTAAATATAATTATATATAAATCATATATAATTGTATATAATGACTTTCGGGGTTTCGTATAATTATATATAATGACTTTCGGGGTTTCGTATAATCTATATATATATAGGAGCTGTTCTATAGATAGGTTGACTCATCACGATATCTCCGGAACTATAAGACCTAGACACTTGAAATTTGGTAGGAATATTACTTTTGCCATGTAGAGGTCAGCTAAGAACGGATTTTAAGGAATTCCTCCCCCAAAGGGGTTTGCGGGGGCGTTAACAATAAAAAATTCCCGTTTTTAAACTATAGCTCCTATCGACTCCAAATTTGGTAGGAATATTCAGTAAGAGATGAAAAATAATTTATGAACGAATTTTACTATATTCTACCCCAAAGAGGATTGCGGGGGCGTTAACAATAAAAAATTCCCGTTTTTAAACTATAGCTCCTATCGACTCCAAATTTGGTAGGAATCTTCTATAAGAGATGTAGAAATAATCTATGAACGAATTTGACGATATCTAACCTCCACTGGGGGTCTCGGGGGTGGCTATCAACAATGAAAATTTTTAATTTCTAAACTATAGCTCCTATCGACTCCAAATTTGGTAGGAATCTTCTATAAGAGATGTAGAAATAATCTATGAACGAATTTGACGATATCTAACCTCCACTGGGGGTCTCGGGGGTGGCTATCAACAATGAAAATTTTTAATTTCTAAACTATAGCTCCTATCGACTCCAAATTTGGTAGGAATCTTCTGTAAGAGATGTAGAAATAATCTATAAACGAATTTTACGATAAACCACCTCACAGAGGGTTGCGGGGGTGGGTATTAACAATCAAAATTTTTAATTTTCAAGCTATAACTCCTACAGACTCCAAATTCTCATTTCAAATTTTTTTCCTCGTGTCAATTATTATTCATTTTTGAAAAAAAGCCACGCAAACATTATAATGGTTGCACATTGAAAGTTACAATGAATATCAGCTGGAATAATTACATGGATAAAAGGTATATGCTAATTCGATGAAATTTGGAATTTGTGAAAATCAAAACAATACTCTAATTAAATTTCAAGTTTAGATCTAAAAATACAATTCTATAAAATGCCCAGCGAAGCGGGCGGGTAACAGCTAGTTATATATAATGACTTTCGGGGTTTCGTATAATTATATAAAATTATATATAATGACTTTTGTGATTTCGTAGAGTTATATATAATTTTGAAAAGTTTTATTTTACACGATTTTACAAAAAATGTACAGCAATTTTATTTTAAATTAAAATAATTACATAAGTACTAAACTCTGTTTGATTTATCTGGCCTTTTACATATATAGTCTCCCGGGTAAAAAAAATTATATATAATTCTATACAACCATATATAATCTATATATCACTTTATATAATTTATACACGGTAAGAAATTTCCATTATTTTTTATTCTGCATGGATTTTAGATTTTACAATGGTGCATATTACTAGTGAACCTTATTGACTCAGAATAAAATTTTACAATGGCCCATAGTAATTTCCGAAACAAATGAAATCAGACTTAGCAAATGGTAGAAATTGAAATGTACCCTAGTAAAATGAAATATGCAATAATTTAAATTTCCGAATGTACTATAGCAAAAAAAATAAAAAAACGCCTGTAAAAAATAAAAAGTTTTGGAGTAAAAAATGTTTTTGGTAATCAAAAAAAATATTAAACCAAACAAGATTTTTTTTTGTTTGCAATAATTTTTAAAAATATTTTTCTAAAATATAGTTTTTTTATTTGTTTTCTATTTTTTTTAGTTTTTAACAATGAACATAGAATTTATTTTGACAATTAATTTTATTATAAATAATTTTATTATAGATAAATGGAAATTATTATAAATAATTATAAACACAATACATTACTTTTAAATATTATTACAGTTTTAATATAATTAAATTACGGCTAATATAAAGTTAACGTCTAATACAAATCTATTTCCAATTTTTTTTTTGAATTAACAATAACATGCAACTAAGTTCGTAGCACTTTTTTTTTTTATAATAAAAATAATAAATACAATACAAAGAATTAGTGAAAAGAAAATTTTCACTAATAACATGATATATTGATAAAATTAACAATTTTTGGATGTCTGACATTTTTATTATTATTAGAAAAGATAACACTAAAGTTACCCGACGTTTTTAATTTCTTGATTTTTTTTTTTAAATAAAATATTAAATTAGAACTAAAAAATATTTTTTAAAAATTGTACTTTTAGTTTTTCAAGTTTTTTACAAATAAAAATTTTTTTTAATTATTTTGTAATTGTTTTTTTAATGAAAAAAAAATTCGAAAAATTTTTAGATGTCGGCTAACCTAATTTTCATTTAGAAAAGTGAAAGTTGCAGGTTAACTATCAAATGTTTGTTTACATTATAATTTTTCACGGTAAATTATTAAATATTTTATTAATTGCCTTTATTATTTATGAATCTTACAATATTTCACTAATTATTGATGTGTTGATGGATTTTTGAACTAATAAGTATTTATTTGAAACTTAATGTTTATTGCAATTTTCACACACTGTTAACCACTACTGATAGCGTCTGTACACTTATGTTTACAAAATAAAGCAGCACGAAAAAATGTAAGACCGCGCGTCGCGACTGACGCGCATACGTTTACTATGGGACATATAAAAATTTCATAGTCACAATTTTAAATTTAAACTGAGTACACGTGACTCAATGTAAGACTATTTTGTAAATTTTTATTGTCGACTGAGCAACAGAAATTTTACTATGGAACTATAATGAAAAGTTTTAAGTACACTAACAGTTTTTGTTCTGTCAGTTTACGAAAATTTTTTATATATGTTTATGTAACAGTTGCATGTTCAAATTTACTATGGTCCCTAGTAAATATTGATTGGTACAATATGATATTCTTAAATTTTTATGGTAATATTTTGAATTGAGTCATTAAGGTTCAGTCTTCTTATGTATGCATAGTAAATTTCTACAGAAATTTCTCACCGTGTATATAACTATATGTCATTACTCAGAAAAAAAAATGTTCTTGAATCAAGTATATATTTTTGAAGACCTCAATATTCTTGATTTAAGTAGAAAAATTCTTGATTTAAGAAAATTTTTCTTAATTTGAGAAAATTTTACTTAATTCAAGAATTTTTCGTCTTGATTCAAGACAATTACCCTCTTCAAAATTGTATTCTTGGTTCAAGAATTTTTCTCTTGAATCAAGTTAATTTTTTTTTCTGTGTACATACAATCGTGGTCATTAATTTAAGTATGTTTTTAAGTTTACTGGAAAATAGCCATTTTTAAACTCGAACGTTTATAAACTATAAATTTAAAAATTAGTTGATAATGTCATTTATAAAATTAGTCGCAAATAAAAAATGATATTAATGAAATTAGCGAAATGGAAATTTCACCAAATCAAAATTCAGTCATTTATAAAATAGCGAAAAACTAAAATCTTCGGCTACGTGAATTAAGCAAATTCTTACTGCAGAAACTTATAAAATTAGCCGATTGTAAACTTTACGAATTGTAAAATTAGCCGTTTTTAAACTTCTTATAACTTTTGAATGAGTCAGTCTAATCTGCTCTAATTTTCAGAGGAACTAAATTTATGAAAGTTCTTTCAGATGCCTTAAAGCGTTTTTTGATCCGTCGATCCGTTGAAGAATTACGAGAGATTTAGAAACGGCTAATTTTACATTTCACAAAGTTTACAATCGGCTAATTTTACAAGTTTCAGCAGTAAGAATAGGCTAAATTCATGTACCTACAGATTTTTGTTTTTCGCTATTTTTTAAATGACTAAATTTATAATTGGTGAAATTTAAATTTCGCTAATTTCATTAATATCATTTTTTATTTGCGACAAATTTTACAAATGTCATTATCAACTGATTTCCAAATTTAGAGTTAATAAACATTCTATTTTACAAACGGCTATTTTCCAGTAATATTAAAAACATACATAAATTAATGACCACGATTGTATGTTCGTTTTTAAGGTTATATATAATTATATAGTAGGCTGAATCTATTTATCCGGGTACTATACGAATAATTTATAATTATTTATCCGGGTACTATACGAATAATTTATAATTATTTATCCGGGTACTGTACAAATAATTTATAATTATTTATCCGGGTACTGTACGAATAATTTATAATTATTTGTCCGAATACCGTACAAATAATTTTATTTTATTAATCCGGTAGTGAAAAAAATTTTATACTTATTCGAAGACTGTAATTTTTTTTTATTAATTAATAATGAACTCAAGTCAAGTTTTATTAAAATCTAAGAGCTGTGCTTTTATTATTTTTATATGTATAATAAAAGCTGTATTTATGTATAAAGTTATCGTAGGTATGTACAGTAGGGTGCATTAATTCCTGTCCCATGTCAGTATGGTAAAGACTGATGAAATCTGTGTAAAGTTACTGTAGTTCTGTCTCAATTTTCTCTTAAAGAGTTAATAAGAGTAAGAAAGATAATCTCATAACTTTATACAGGTTTCACTGTATTCATTAAAGCATGCACTGGGCCAGACATTTAATGCACCCCAGAGTTTTTATGTTTCAATTTTCATGGATTACTGGTGAACAAAAAAAAATGATAATCTGCGTAACTTTATAAAGTTTCTACTTTACAAAAAAATCTGGTATTTTTACTTTAAAGTTTCACTATAATTATCAATGTACAAGAATATGAATGTGTAGGTATATTACATACATTTATATATACATACATACCCATGGTGTTTGTTTACATAGTGAATCTAAGTGAATAATATGATGAAATAAACAGAGTGAATTATTATATTAAAGTAATAGTGTGTTTAAAATAAATATATTTGTACTTTGTTATAAATTTATACTTAATTGATAAGTATAAGGACTCTTATTTAATATACTTATGACGGCTAATTAAATGCAAAAGTTAGTACCTAATCTCAATTAATTTTTTGATAAAAATTTTTAATTTTTTTTACTCAACTTTTTCTCAATTTTTATTTTTTCCAGTTGTAAATATATTTTCAGGTTATTCATTATGCCTGTAAATGAACAAAGACTTTTTTCATTCTGATGGTAAGAATTATTATACGTTCAAAAAGGTAAGAAATTAAATTTTTAAAGAATGAATACTTGTTCAATTTTTTGACAGTATAATAATAGTCTATTGTCTACCAATTTATATAAATGTGATTAAATAAAAATAAAAAATAATAATTAATAAATTACTTATAGGAATTGGCTCTTCACCTAATGGATAATTTTTTTCAAGAGATTATTTTATTTCGACAAGAAACAAAGATGAGGTTGTTGAAAGAACTAAGAGGCATTAATTAACAAAATATTGGAGTATCAATCAATATCAAAATAACAGTGAGTTACGGATTTAATCTCAAAAATCATAGGTAATAAAACTTAATTAAATTGATTAAAAACATACTTATTTTAAACAATTAATTTACATTTTTACAACTTTTACACATCCAATATGTTGTTCTTGGGTATTGCTTGAGTCCTGTACATTTTAAATGATACCATTCAAGACAATAGTCGCATCCAACACTTTTTTTAAATTGAGATTCCTCATCGACTATAGTGTCTAAACTTTTTTTACATGTGGGAGATTCCCAATCATTTGATTGTTTTTTAACTTTACAAATTTCTTCTACAAGTTTCCAAGCATCCGAAGTGAAAAATTTTTTTATTAAATTAATTTTGACTTTGTTATCCAAAATTGCTGACGGAATATTGCTTGGAATTGCTTCCACTTCTGATTCTTCAATACAATAATTTGATTTTAATGATTTTTTCGCCGTTTTATCGTCTACAAACCAATTTAGCATAATTATCAATTTATCATTTATTGGCTTGTCTTTGAATGGCTTGATTGTGTTCTTTTTTGACGGTAAACCGATAGCAGTTAGTTTAGATCCTTTTGGTCGTCCTCGTTGTTTCATCGCCGGTTGAACGATAATTTTTTCCAAAGCTTTTAAATTTTTACTGACGTTGTCCGTGTGTGATGGGGTAGCAAAGGAAGTTGAGGGACCTGGAGATGGCAATATTACCGTATCTTCTGGATTATCAGTAATGCCTTTACTCGTGATACTACTAATATCGCCAAATAACTCTATATTTTCTTTGTTAACAGACATAAAAGATGATCGTAAAGGAGGTGAGGGCAAAGAAGAAGAAGATGATGATGATGATGATATCCTACGTCTTGTTCTCTTGATACTTGGTCTAATTTTATCATTTTTGTGGTTTTCTTCTTCGTCTTGGCTGCTGTTGCTATCACTACTGTGTTTTCTGCGACCGTGAAAGCTTTGGCTACCGCTAGGGTCGTCACTACTAACATTTTCATCATTTTTATCATTGTCATCAATGATTTCAACGTTCGGTCTGGTGTCTTGAAAATTGTCATTTTGATCATTATTTATTTTTACAATCATGACTTCTTCATTATTTCGATAAGCATCGAGTAGATCACTTAAATTTTTCATTCTTTGCAGATACAAGTCATTGCTTTTCTCTGAAATCACCGCTGCAAGATCTTTTATTAAAAGTGAAGCGTTTTTAAATTTTTGGTGCTGGGAAAGAGCTGTTTTTTTATATTCTCTGGAAGTAATAACGCATTCAGGTACTGTTGCTTCAACATCTGCTTCTTGAAATACACGTTGCGTCCTAAAATAATAATTGAGTGTCCAACGCTCCAAGCATAAGTCCTCATCATAAAGATTCATATTCTTTGACTCCCTGACAGCAAATATATGCCTGTAATAATTAATAATTTTAATTATTAATAATTTAAAAATATTATAATCATTATTAGAGTCATGTGTATAATTATAACCTGCAAGGTAAATTCATTGTACTAAATTTCGTGCAATCACATGAATCAACAGCTGTTTTAATTTGACTTAAACCTTCATAACTGATTAAAATTTCTTGTGATTCTTGTTGATCACAAGAAATGTTGACAGAGTTTTTTAAATCATACTCAGCTTGAACAAATTTAAACGCATGTGGAGTTAGGAATTCATGATATTTTTTTATAGGTGAATTTTCTTCGAAAGTTATTAATTCCCTCTTTTGATACGTAGTAGCTGCTTTATGATCTCGCTCTGAGTTTAGACAACAGAAGAATGTAACTAATCTTTCAACAAACTCTTCTAATGAATTATAATAGTTACATGCTTTTTTTATTTTACTGTTGAGAGACTCCAGTCTGTTATTCGTGGTGTTGAGGAAATTATTATTCATGAATGAGTTGTTTAAAGACCATTTGTTTCCTATGGGATGCCAGTGTTCCTCAAAATAATCAATTATACTTTGAGGCAATTCTTTGAGTTCTTCATATATAATGTCGTATTCTTCTTCTGTCGCAGCATAAACCAGCTTCTCAAGAATTACTTTGGCAGCATCTCTCTCTGTACGTGTAATATCACGTTTTTCTGTAGTTATTTCACGACCAAAAATTCGCAAAGTATGAAACGCGCAGATAATGATATTTGCTGATGGAAATGCTTCTCTTACAGCGTCTCTTTCATTGATGTCTTTATCTGTCATGACACATTTAATTTGATCAAATTTTTTATGAGCTTTTTTAAAGGAATTCAGCATCCAATTTATTGAATCCCTATCTTCAGACACTAAAATGCAGACACCAGCTACTTCTGAACAGCCATTGGGATCTTCAACTACCATTAAGTAGACTGGCGCATGAATATTCAGTAGCTTAAATGTACCGTCTATCCCAAGGAATTCTGGATACGAATCCATGACTAATTTCATGGATTCCGTCACAAAAAACAGCCCAGCGAAGGTTTCTTTATCTTCATACAGGTACCATTCTGCATTGAATTTTTTTTCTAGTTTCTGAAGAGTAGGGATTAATAAATTTTGTTTCCCTTTTTTTGTTTTACAATTGTCTAAATTCTTCATCAGTATCACTTTCTTCGTTTCATTTTCCATTAGATTTTTAACTTTAACTCGATTAGCTTCAAGGTCCAGTAACTCAGCAATTTTACTTTTTTCTTCTTCCGTTAATCTTCTATTCCTTGGATAATGACGGAAAAGATTTTTACTTCTTTGGTGGTTGTGTTCATGAATTATTGATTTGATAATGAGGTTATGACCCGTTTCATCCACACCAACGTTAAAGACTGCTGGACAATTTCTTTGAAATGTAAAAGCTTTCCTAGCTCCTGAAGATTTTGATTGATAGTTCTTCCCTCCATGAACGCAATAATATTGAATGGTGTAATATTTCAATGTTACATCAATTGGCCTTTTAATACCTTTTTTACGACATCGGTCGATTGACATAGCGTCTCGACGATAGAAAAGGGCGTATTCAGTGTCTTGATAAATTTCAACATTTTCTTTCAGCTTTTCAAAAGAATCAAATGTGTCACCTACATTTAAAGAACGGTGATTAGAAGCTTCATCTACAACTTCTCCATCCACTCCAATAGCATCTTCATTTTGTTGTTCTTCTCTATCTACTTCGTTATCTTCTTGTCGTTTGTTGCTTGGACCGTTATCTTCCTCGTTATCTTCCTCGTTATCTGCTTCACTATCTCCTTCTTCTCTAGTCTCATTATCTTCGTATTCTTCTTTTTCGTCTGAGCTGTCTGAATTATTTTTTCGGTTAACGAAAAATTCCTACTGAGTAAGGTCCTCCCTTTCCCCTATACATAGCCATATATCATTGATAAATTTGTCATTAAAGACAAATTTTGGAACTGGGGAGATAAAGGATAAAGGGGAAAGGGAGGACCTTACTCAGTATGAATTTTTCAGTAACGGAAATATAGTTAAATAAATAATTACCCATTTTTCTTGAAAATACTTCTCAAAAATATTTTCAGTTACAAATAATAATAACAGTATGACAGTTTTAGTTAAATTTTGTTATTTATTGTCAATTTATTATAAATAAACAAATGAAGAATTTTTATAAAAATAATTCAAAATGATGAATAAAATGATTTATTAATTTAAAAAATTTTTCTTTTTTACCTAATTCTAATTTTTTTTATTGCAGATAAAACGGTACTTACCATTTAGTTCAGTTAAGTATATTTATAAAGAAAATAACTGCTAAAAATTGATACATACGTGGAAGATATATGTACCCAGCTAATATACTGGAGAATATTTACAATCCAATTTATTAAGAAGTGATGTGACATAAACCATATTTGTTTCATGTTTTCTCTTGATTCTACAGGAAATACTTTCAATTTATAGTAATTAATCGTCAGTAACAAATCATTAATACAAAATATATTCCAGGTAATCTTCACTATGAGAGCTTAAAACAGACTTATTCAGTGAACCAGACTATAGGCGACTACTTCCAACCTTGGAGCGTTTTAAAAATAATTTAATTATGAAAATTTTTTTTTTTTATAATCATACTTGTAATTATTGAAATTAATAAATATATGAACACTTAAAAATATGTAAATTGAATGATATAATAATTTTTTTTTATTTTATTAAAATTTTTTTAACTTATTTTAAATTAATTAATAAAAAAAAATAATAGATAAATATTAACAATTGAAAAAAATGAAATAATAAAGTAGTTTTCTATTTATCATTTTAAAATAAATTTATTATTCCATTTTCAAATAAAAAATTTGATCAAATTATCAAATGTGACTTGATTGCATCACTTGTATAATAGAGAAAAAATATTTAAATTATAATTACCTCCTTTTTCCAGAAATGACAATTTCTATATTATATAATTTTATATCAGACACACACAATTTTTAAATTATCAATAACGAAGGCGGGAAAGTAAAGAAATTTATCATTTACTTTTATCATAAATATTCAAGAAAAATATACGGATAAATTACCGGACTAGTAAACTCAATCGAGAAATACCAGCTAACTATCCGGCTATTCTTTTTTTTAAATTAAAAAAAAACAAAAAACTAATATACCCGGACGAATAATTATAAATTATTCGTACAGCACCCGGATAAATAATTATAAATTATTCGTACAGTACCCGGACAAATAGTCACACCGTATATAATAATATATATAATTATACATAATTTATATATAACTATATGTCTTTAGATATATTTGTTTTTAAGGTTATATATAATTGCATATAATTTTTATATAACTATACGTCATTACATACGTTCGTTTTTAAGATTATATATAATTTATGTATAACTATATATAATTACTTATAATTCATATATAACTATATGTCATTACATATGTTAGTTTTTAATATTTGCTCGAGCATAAATATTCAAGTTCTCATCAAGAAAACCTTCGGTTATAATCAAAAAGCGATCATTTTCGTGGGCTTCATAATTAATTGGATTTCCCAACCACAAATGAATTTGTAACTCTCGAGCTTGTTCATTTTGATTAGTTTCTCCTATTTTACATTTAAGCATTTATACACCTTGAATAATTTTTAAGTTATTAACTTCAAGACTTTCATGTATATTAATTTAGAGGATTTATTAAAATTTAACCAATTAAATAATTGTCTTCGAATAAATTAATTTATTAATAGTCAATGAATATTTCTATCAGTGTACACGTAAAAAAATTTCTGGGAAAATATACGATACAACTATTGTAAAGCTGGACTATACTTTTATTACTATAAATTTTCAAATATTTTAGAAAAAAATTTACTATTTATTCATGAAATTTTACAACTTACTATTGTAAAAAGTAAGAGATTAAAATTTCCAGTGCTGCCTCTGTACTTTTCCAATAGAACTATAACAAATTTTACAATAGTTGTGTGGCGGTCCCGTCGCCTCTATCACGCCACAGTGGCCTTACACTGAACTAAACATACCTCAGCACCACCAACGACGAGAGAGAAAACTACAGACCTTCCCGCCTACAAATTATTATTATTATTATTCTAATTACCAACCGACATTACGCGCTACAGCTGTAGCTCACTAAAAGTTTATTTATTTAAATGTAATTGTTTAAACTAAGTGTTTGTTTATAATAAAATTTATTAGACCACGAATTTACTGATCACCTATTTATTTAATAGTAGTAGTAATAAACCCGCTACATTTGGTGACCCCGACGTGATCAAAGTGGTCCAGAAAAACTTTCGCGCCAAAGAACGCCTAACCTTAAAAAAAATCGAAGCCTACGGTCTTCTACATAAAAATATTTTTATAAAAAAAACGACTGATAAGTATAATCAGCATCATGGGTTTGAACCGTTCTCCTTCAAAGGAAAATCCGCCGCCGCTTTTCGACAAAGATGGAAATCCTATAATTTCTGAGGACAATGCATTTGGTCTTCCGTTATCGGATCAAACTTTATTCACTACTCAGCCTCCAACAACAAACACTGGTACAACGCCAAAGACAACATTTGTCCCATTTGCAGCAAATCCAAATCCAAACCGGCAGTTTCCAATGTTCGGCCAGCAGAGCCCAGGTAATTCAATCTCATCTGCAACCTTTGAGCAAATCCTCACTGGTTTGGCGCGCACAGCTCAGCAAAACCTGCAAGTCGCAACGACAAAACCAAAATTACCCGCATTTAATAAAGCAAGACCAGACCTGTGGTTCATCATGGTTGAAGCAGAATTTAACACCACCAACACCGAAGATGATCAAGTAAAATATCTCAACGTCATACGTGCACTTGAACCTGAGATCATTGAACAGCTTGCAGACGTCGTTCGTCAGGAACCTGCGACAGATAAGTATAACACTATAAAGAATGCCATTCTCTCACGCTTATCTGATTCCAGACAAAATCAACTAAAAAAATTACTCAGGGACCTCACTCTTGATGGACAAAAACCGTCTCAGCTCCTGCGCAAGATGCGCGAGCTCGCTGCTGGTGATATTGACGACAAAGTGCTTCAACAAATGTGGTTAGATCGTCTTCCTGCCCAAGTCAGACCACACCTGATCACCACCGGCAAATTGGGACTAGACACTGTAGCTGAGTTCGCAGATCGTTTCGTCGAAGTAATGGGGCCCAGTCTACAGGTCTCGGCCACCTCA
>JZSA01003167.1:0-29265 GCA_000956155.1 Cotesia vestalis
CAACAACTGCAGTTTATTCAAAATCAGAACCAAGGTCAGAGGTCAAGGAACAGGTCAGCCACTCCTACACGTA
Source organism: Cotesia vestalis (assembly GCA_000956155.1). Lineage (NCBI taxonomy): Eukaryota > Metazoa > Arthropoda > Insecta > Hymenoptera > Braconidae > Cotesia > Cotesia vestalis. The sequence goes on from JZSA01003167.1 coordinate 74, forward strand.
ATGGTATTTGTTATTATCATCTAAAATTCGGGGCAGAAGCTCGCAAGTGCACGATGCCATGCAAGCTCTCTGGTACCTTGAAACCGGCTAGCCAGTCGGAAAATTAACGTCGCTGCCATCGGTTGGAGCGGTAGGTGACAGCGCGTCTTCACAACCTCAAGAGCTCCGTCTACATATATTCGACAGTACAACACAACAAAATTTTCTCATCGATTCTGGCTCGGTTGTCTCGATACTTCCTGCTAACAAGTTCCGCAACAACCGTAAACCAGATTCTCTCACACTCTACGCAGCGAATTCATCGGAAATAGCTACATATGGCACAACTACAGTCAGAGTAAATTTAAATCTACGCAGAGACTTTACATGGTCTTTTATCATTGCTGATGTATCAACACCAATCTTAGGCGCGGACTTCCTGACACATTATAATCTATTGATTGATCTTGGGAACCGTCAGCTCATCGACACAGTTACCCAGCTGTCTACAAAAGGCGAAATAATAGCAATAAAACACTACAATATTTCTACTATCAGCAATGAAATACCTCCTAAATACGCAAGACTACTGGAGCAATACATTGAGATCACCAAGCCACTCACAAGATCGTGTATCAATAAAAACGGTTATGCTCACCGAATTATAACACACGGTCCACCACCAACAGCAAGACCACGTAGACTTGCTGGTGAAAAAGCAGCAGCAGCTAAACAACAAATCAACGAACTCCTCGACGCTGGTATCATCAGACCATCGAGCAGCAAATACGCCAGCCCAATACACTTGGTGCGAAAAAAAGAAGGTACTTGGAGAATGTGCGGTGATTATCGACCCCTTAACGCCATCACTGAACGAGATAACTATCCACCACCTCACATAAATGAATTATTTCCACGCCTAGCGGGGAAAAAAATTTTCTCCAAAATCGACGCAGAGAAAGCCTACCTAGGAATACCAATGCATCCAGGCGACATTGAAAAAACTGCTATCACAACACCCTGGGGGCTTTACGAGTATCTTGGCATGCCATTTGGGTTAAAAAATGCATCAGCTACTTACCAGCGCTACGGTGATTCCATCATCCGCGATCTCAACTTCGTATTTCTTTACGTCGATGATTATCTAATATTCTCTGACAGTGAAGAAGAACACGAAGAACATATCCGCATACTGCTCGAGAGACTCAAGCAACACAAAATAATAATTAATTTAAAAAAATGTGTCTTTGCTCAGCCACAGATTGATTTCTTAGGTTTCACAATTACCGCAGACGGCTATACACCAAAGGCAGACAGAGTTGAAGCCATCAACAACTATCCAAAACCTGAAACCATCGTCGAGCTTCGTAGATTTCTCGGCATGGTGAATTATTACCGGCAAAACATACCTGATGCTGCTCAATTACTTCTACCTCTCAACAGTTACCTCAAAGAGTCGATTAAAAACGATAAAACAAAAATCATGTGGACTTCTGAAGCTGAAGAAGCGTTCAACAAATGCAAGCAGCAGCTAGCATCAACAACACTTCTGACTTTTCCCTCAGCATCAGCCCCGTTGGCTCTTACCACCGATGCGTCATCATCAGCCATTGGAGCAAAATTGGAACAGCTAGAAAATGACACGTGGAAACCCATCGGTTTTTTCTCACGCAAACTCAGCCAGACTGAAACTCGTTACAGTACGTACGATCGAGAACTCCTCGCCATTTTTGCTGCAGTAAAATTCTTCCATCATCTCTTAGACTGTCGTAAAGTTGTCATCTGCACTGATCACAAACCGCTCATCTACGCCTTCAAACAGAAGTTAGATAAGGTTTCTGAGCGTCAAACACGTCAACTCGAGTACATTTCACAATTTACTACTGACATAGTATACGTAAAAGGTGAAGATAACACTGTGGCAGACGCTCTTTCACGTATTAACGCTATTGACATGCCATCAGTCCTCACTCCTTCAGAAATTCATCAAGCTCAGCAGAACGATGAAGAATTAGAGAACTTGGTTCAAAATTCAACGTCGCTAAAACTTCAAGAACTTACCATTGAAGGAGTAAAAATATTCTGTGATATAACCGCCGGCATCGTCAGGCCGTACATTCCTCAAACTCTAAGAAAAACCGCATTCAACGTAGTACATAGTCCATCGCATCCTGGTGGAAAAACAACATCAAGAAATCTACGAGAAAGATTCATCTGGCCTGGTATCCGTAAAGACGCGATAAAATGGTCTCGTGAGTGCATGGCATGCCAAAGAACCAAAATACATCGTCACAACAGAATTAAACCAAATCACCTAGATGCTCCAGACAACAGATTTAACCACGTGCACCTAGACATCATTTTTCTGCCTATAGTTGGAGACTATCAATATTGTCTAACAATGATTGATAGTTTCACCCGCTGGCCAGTCGCTGTACCAATTAAAGACATGACTGCTGAGACTGTAGTGACAGCTTTATTTGATCACTGGATAGCTCACTACGGAACTCCAACTCAAATCACCACAGATCAAGGTACACAATTTGAATCAGCTTTATTCTCAGCACTAGCAAAACTAGTTGGTGCTAACAAAACCCGCACCACTCCTTATCATCCACAGTCCAACAGCATCGTAGAAAGAATGCATCGCACTCTCAAAACTGCTCTCATGAGCTCGCGAAAACCGTGGACTGAAATATTATCAACCGTTCTACTAGGACTTCGGACGAGTTTTAAAGAAGATATTCAAGCAACTCCAGCCGAACTACTCTACGGAACCTGCTTACGTGTTCCTGGAGATTTCTTTTTATCATCTACTAGGACTTCGGAGGAGTTTTAAAGAAGATATTCAAGCAACTCCAGCCGAACTACTCTACGGAACCTGCTTACGTGTTCCTGGAGAATTCTTTTTATCAGCCGAACTACCAGCTAATTCTCAAATTTTTGTAGAAAGACATCGAGAGTACATGCGTGGACTCAGACCCACTACGACGGCTCATCATAACAAAGCCCGTGTTTTCATTCTCAAGAACCTCGACACATGTTCACATGTCTTCGTACGGTGTGATCATGTCAAGGCACAACTTGAAGCACCATACATTGGACCTTATAAAATAATCCAAAGAGTCACGGATCGGATATACAAGTTGGACATCGATGGAGAGGAAAAAAACATCTCGATCGAACGACTGAAACCAGCTTACATATCCAAGAACGACGACGATTTGTGTGTGTAAGTATGTAACCCTTTTGTAACTTTTAAACGGCTTGACCGATTTGATCGCGGTTGGCACCATTCGAAAGGGCTTGACCAAACTTAGATTTGTTGAAAATTTGAACCGATTCGAACCGGTAGATTTTGAGAAATTGCAAAAAAACTGCAAAAAAAATTTTTTTGAAAAATGTTTTTCTTGGAATAACTTTTAAACGGCTCCACCGATCAATTCTAAAAACTAATCAGCTCTTAACATCAAAAAACCGCGTCGAACGCCCCCAGTGCAGTCAAAATCGGTTGATTCGTGAGTTATCGTGAACGAAAGAAAACCGAAAAAAGTGTTTTTTCGGGATTACTCCGAAATTTTCGATTTGATCAATTAAAAGCTGAGAATCACTTATGATGATAATGAAACTGCGTCGAATGCTGCCAACCGCGTGAAAATCAGTTGATCCATTCAAAAGTTATTACGATTTGAAAAATCTAAAAATAGTGATCTATGAAACTTCTATCAGACTTTTGAGCTGGGAGAGCTCAAATGCTTTTGGAATTAATTTAGAAGTTGGTTTTAATTGTTAATTATAGTTTAACTTTAATTGTATTTTATGTCATTTTTATTGTAATTTCTAAATTGTCCTAAAATTTGGTTGACAAAATTTTGTTTTGGCCTTTGATGTGATTTAGCTTAATTTTAACGATGCTAATAATTTTAATTTTATAAATTTTATCTTAAATTATTAAATGTTTTAATTTGTCATTTCAATTATTAATTTAACCTCTTTCAATTTTAATTTTAAACTATTTCGAATTTCTGATTTTACTATTTCGTTCAAATTTTAATTTAACTATTCTTAATCTCGACTTATAAATTTAGCTCTTAATTTAATTCAGGTAATTAATTAATTGATCAGTTGTGTGATTGGAAGACAGAACCTGGCCTGTGCATAGAGTTTCCTTCAGCATCGCAAATTTCATTGGGATCCTAAGAATAGGCATGGTTTAAATATTAGTCATCTTGTGGCTAAAAAGTGAACTACTCAAAGTAGGCTTCTGTCAATGTTTACAATATAAAATTAGCCGGGTTATTCATGTATTGATAATTTTTTTTATTTAATAAATTATTCATATTGAGTATCATCCAATAAAAAAATGCGTATCTCAATTTAAGAAATCCGTAGTTATGTTGGTGCTACAACCCATAGTAAAAACTTTACTGGTGGTGAAAATATCATCAATCAAGGACAGACTTCAGGCAGATATTCAGGCAGACTTCGTAGAGATTTTGTCTTATTATGTTTATCGCGATTCATTGGATAACAGCAACGATTAAAAATTTCGCCATTTTAATTATTGGTAATCGAGAAATTAATTTAAAATAATTCTTATTTAATGATAATTCGCTAATTAATACTTGATACACGTTAGAGAACCAATTTGTCAACGAGTTGCAAGAAAAACACTAACATCGTTCAGAAAACATAGCCTTAAAATGATTAAGAAAAAATAAGAAGTTACCTTTATTATCGGTGGTGAATTCTTTTATCGGCGATATGAGTAGTTGGTAAAAAATTTCTTATTTGAAAATTAAAAATTTTAAACTCATCATCACGCGGGAAAAACAAAACTGAATAAATAGAGAAAAAATTTACAATTTTCTTAGCAGGAAGTTAAAAAAACGCTTTTTACACTTTTTGTCGTTAACGGTATCTCACAAACGCATCAAACGATTTTGACGCACTTGATGGCGATCGATACGGATCTTCGAGGTCAAGAGCTGATTAGTATTTGGAGTCGATTAGGAAAGCCAATTCGGAAATGTTTTGAAAAAAGAAAAAAAAATTGATAAAACTCGATTTTTTTTAATTTTCAAACTGCTATAACTTTTAAATGAATCAACCGATTTTCATTTGAATGACGGCGATTGATGTAGTTTTTTAAGCTTTATAAAAAAATGGTTAAAAAAATCGATCTGATGGAGCGTTTCGAAGTAAATCCAAAAAAACACTTTTTTCGGTTTTCTTTCGACAACGATAACTCACGAACGAATCAACCGATTTTGACCGGACTGGCGGCGATCAACGTTGTTTTTTGAGGTTAAGAACTGATTAGTATTTGGAATTGATCGGTATAGCCGTTCAAAAGTTATTCCCAAAAAAACCACATTCAAAAACAAAATTTTTCTTTGTTTTTTGGGGATTTTGTGTGTTTTTTCGAAATCTACCGGTCCGAATCAATTTAAATTTTTAGGAAATCTGAGTTTGATGAAACTCTTTGGAACGCCACTAGTTTTGTTCGATTCGGTCGAGCCGTTCAAAAGTTATAAGCGGGTCACATACTTACACACAATGGGGATAACAATAGCTTGTTTCCAGATGTTCGGGAAGGAATGTGAAGACCAGACTTTGTTGTAAATCTTGAGTATGAAAATTAATCCTTCGTTTGGTAAATTTTTTATTAGAGATGTTGGGATGTTATCAGGTCCCGGTGTGTCTTTCTTGCATTGGCTTAGCGCTGTTTTCAGGTCATTTATTGTAAATACATTGTTTATAGATGTCATAAGAGGACTTGATTTATCAATTTTGTTAATCATTCCGTCCAGGTTGTTTTTTTTTTTTTTTTCATTATTTTGTTTGAATTCTAAGAATTCATTTGAGTGGTTGGTGTCACTGGAGTTTTTTACAAATGTATCAGCTAGTGCGTTGGCAATATCTGTATTTGATGTTATAACTTCCCCATTTTCATTTATTAGGGGTGAAATAGGTCATCCAGCAAGTTACAAGGGCTGTCCATCACTTAAATTCTTCACCAAAATCAAGATTCAATATTGTAACAGGCCGCTTTTGGCGTCACCTGTTAATAAGTTGTCTTCTTAATTTTGAATTTGATTTTATTTTTAAATAGAATTTTTCAGTTGGTACTCAGGTCATTGGTTGGATTCGCCGCGACCGAGTCGCCCTCGCGTGGAAAAAAAAAAAACCGATCGAAGCTCAACGGCGCGCGAAATAAATTTAAATTGCGAGAAATAAATTTAAGTTAGATAGTAAGTTAGTTATAAGATATAAATTGTTGTATTGGTACGTTAAACGACGGTCACGAAACCCGCGAAGAGGATCACCGACGTGGAACATCCCCAAGGACATCACCGACGACGGAAAGCTGATCCGAAGTCGAGCTGGCAGTCGAGCGAGCCAGAGAGAGGGGAGTGCAGCCAGGCGGGCAACAGGGAAGCCATGCTTCGGCCTTCCACGTGCTCCCGCGGTAATAAACGGACGCATTTTTTGAGGTTGTTTTTTTTTTGACTAAAAATTTTTGGGATTAATTTGTCAGTTAGTACGTACGAACGTTCTTGTTAATTTTTTTTAACTGAAGAAAATTAATTACAACGACTTGGATAATACGGAAGTATTCATGCGACTGATTGTCGATTATTTTTTTTAAGCAATAGCTTACGACGCGAGAATTGAGTTGTCAATTCTCGTGAGCGACGCAATTTCCATTGTTGGGAATTTCATTGTTAGACCACGCCGTGCTGTGACTCAAGGTTAATTCGACGTGGAAGCCGAGGACGACGGAGCCGTGCGACCAAGCCAGGGCGATCTGATTGCTGCAATTTTTTTTTCCGTTGCTGAATTTTTTTTTGGGAGAACAACGCCTTCCACCAGGGTAAGTGGCCTCGTCTCGGAAAGGTCTCGTGGGATTCACTTATTCGGACTTAAAATTACGAGTGATTTTGGTATTTTCTTTCTTTTTTTTTTTTTTTTTTTAAAAATTGGTGCATTTAGTCTGGAGATTATCCCACGAGGTTTTTCTTGTACCAAATCTAATTGTTGTAGTGATTAGTCACATTCTTATATGTCCTTGTCATAATCCCGGTTATTGAGCTTCGGTCGTGACGTGGTATAATTGTCTAGTTTAAGTAACTATTGAGAATCTAAGTAATTACTATTTTATTGAAATAATTTACGACAGTTAATCAATTTTAAGTAAACAAATTACGGAAGTTAATTTGTTAAGTCACTTAAATATTTTTGAGGTAATTTGCGACAATTTAATACGTATTAGCTAAACAATTTGACGCGAGTATTGATTATTATTATTATTAATTAAGCAATTTGAGGCGTTCAACTGGTTTAACGAAATTAAGTAAATTCATTGGAATAATTTGCGGCAGTTAATTATTATTAACTGATTAATTTGTGACGATTAGTTTATTCAACTTGTTCACTTATAGTTTTGTTTGTTTTTTTTTATTTTTTTTTGATTAAGTATAATATATAATTACATTTATTACGACGGTGTCTTAGGTCAAGGACACGAGTGAATTAATGTATTGATTATTATTGATTAAAAATTTTTTTGCGACGACTAACTGCTCTAATTCAATAAGTAGTATTAATTAGACAATTTTGTGATAATTAATGTGGGTGACTTAATTAATTATTATTAATCAAGATATTAATTTTTTTTTTCGCGAGTAATTTTTTTCAATTTAATAAATGATCATTACCCGATAATTTTGTAACGATTAATTTGTTAAAATTAATTGATTATTATTAATCAAGGCATTTGCGACGGTAATTTACGTTAATTTAAATAATTACTAGTAATTAAACAATCTGCGACGATTTATTTGTTTAATTCACTTAATCACTACGAATTAGAAAATTTTTTATTACGAGTAATTTTCTTTTCTGAGGATTTATTGAATTTTGATTAACCTTGTTTAGGAATCAATTGATGATTAAAAATTAATGCGACGTTGATTTGGATTCTTGCAACAATTCAACTATTAGTAATTACATTAATTGCGGCGTGCGAATATTGACCCATTTATTATTGTAATTTCATTATTTCGGCGATCATTGGAATTATTTATTTTTGTTGTTGTTTTTTTTTTTGTTGTTGATTGGTTAATAAACCAGAATTTAAAATTGAATCTCAGCGAATTATAATACCCGTCGATCGTTCCTAGTTCCTCATTTAATTCAGGTTGCACCTTTTACCCGCCACCCCGACGAAGAGTTTTAGTCCAAGTACGCAGTACACGACGTGAGTGGAGCTTAGCTCCTGGCGCCCAACAATACGACAGCAGGTAGGTCAAATTTATTTATTCCGGACTTCGGCCTCGCTAACGCACGAGGTCGGAATACCCGTTATAATATAAACAGCAACAAGGAGTCAAAAAGCGGAGCATAGCTCAAGCAATTAATAACTACACTAGGCCTGATCAACCATACGCCAATATGCTCAACATTAACAAAAATAATAGCTTTCCGCCACTTCCTAGGTCAAAATTACCTCCCATAGGAGCACAAATATCAAGTCATGTAAACTTTACAGCACCTGACACAAACTACTCCGATAACATGACAAACAACTTGAAAGCATTTCTCAACTCTTTTAGAAACGACATTTTAAAAGAAATTAAGCAGCTCAATCACAAAATTGACTCAAATACTAGAAGAATAAACATAATAATGTCTACAATTGGTCTGGATGAATAAATAGCACGGCTGCATCCACCAAAATAAATACAACATTCAAATAAATAACATTGTATAAACACCGCATCAATACTGACTCCAGCGAGTACATCAACATATACTTTCTATGGCGTTACCACCAATAGATACAACATCTAACTTCGATTTATCGAGCGACTATTGGTGGCTATCGCAGGATCCAATTCTCATTGATGAAAGAAGAAGAAAAACTCTGTAAAAGCACCAGCTTACTTAATTTTGCAGGCTAACTACAGCGATATATAAGTGAATTTAATTCTAAAACAAAGTGCAAACTATATTATTAAGTTTTTATTAATAACATAATACTGTATAAATTGTAAATATGTAAATATGTATAAGTCTCTCCCCTTCAACCTTTTTCCATCGTCCCTCCTACTTTACTCTCATTGTTAAGGAGCTAGCTTAAGTTAGAGAAATAAATTAACCAGGCCGTAGATCTCCGAAAACCGATTATTTTATTTACATTACAAAAAAAGTGAATTTATTGTGAAAATTGACTGTAAAATGATCTTAGATTTAAGAAGAAACTTGTTATGAAAATGCTGCGGGCAGTTGGAAAGTGCGAGAACTGTTGATGCGTGACCCAAACCTTTAGGCGTTCTTCTAGTAGTTCAAAGAAGAGCCTAGAAGACGCGGGGGTCCTCAATGCATATATGCTGAAAATGATGAGAGATTTATTTGAGTTAACTTTTAGTCTTATAGCTGTGTACTCGATCACCTTGTTGGAAAGAGAGTTAGGGTATGAGATTGGAGTAAAACTTAGCTTTTTATTGATCAGAATAGCAGTTCCGCCTCCGTTTTTTGCATTTGGTCTATCAGTTCTTATTAAATTGTAATCATTAAAGCTTAATTTGTGTTTGGAATGAAGCTTCGTTTCCGAGATCAAAGCTATGTCAATTTGATTATTTTTAACAAATTCTTCGATGTCTAATCTTCTTTTATTAGCTCCTAAGGAGTTGACATTTATTGCACTAAATCTTATAATGCTATTGGACCCTGTTGGTTCTTGTTCAATGTTTAGCTGTTGAGTATTGTGAGCCATTATTCAAAATCAAGTTGGGTCAGTATATAATCAATTCTACGTGAATTATCGGTAATTTGTTTGTTGATGATATCGAACTGCTCCTTAAGAGATTCAGTCAGACTAGTTTTGAAACTGTTCAGCAATCTCTCTATTTGTGTGAAGTTATTGCCAAGGTCCTGGTTGTCTCTGTTGAGATTGATAAACTGTTCATGGTTTTCTTTTTGGGCTGGCCTATGGTTAGTAGTATCGTTCCAATAAGATTGTCTATCTTCAAACCTGGTTCTTGGTAATGGAGGGAAATTTTCTGGATTATATTTAGCTGCTTGATTATAAGATCTTTGAGGATTCACATAGGTGTTGAATTTATTCAGTCTATCGTTTCTTAGAGATTGCTTAACGAATTGCGATTCTTTTTTAAGATCTTGAGCTGTAATTAGGTATGGGCATCCTGGATATGACGCAGGGTGACCTTTTTGGCCGCAGTTGATGCAAAAAATATCTTTTAACTCTGCTTTTTCTAGTTCACACTTGTTACCTTCCTTAATTGGACCATGATCTTTACCACACTTAACACATCTGAATTTAAAGTTACAGTTTCTGCTTGCATGTCCGATGCGTTGACATCTTCTGCATTGGAAAATGGCTTTTTTCCTTATATTTTCCCATCTTACGGGTTGATGGAGAATGTATCTTAGTTTAGTTAGTGCTGAAGACCTGCTTTCGGGGGAGAGATGGACCAAATAAAAGTATTTATTTTCATCTGATTTATCAAATTGTAATTTAGTAACATTTTCTAGATGCACGTCTTGTAGTTTTTTATTAATGATAAATGTTTTAACATCATTTTCATTATAGTCAGCTTTGACACCTTTCAAAACAAGGGTAATTTTTTTTTCTTCTTTTGGAGTAAAAGTAAAATATTGGAGTAAATTAGTATCCAGTAGTTGTTTAATTTTTTTATAAGTTTCAAGATTCTGCGGATTGACGCTTATATAATTATTTAATTCTCTAACCCAGAAGTCATCTTCGGATATTTCTGCATCAATAATAATTTTAACAATATTTTTCATGTTTGCCTCATATACATGAATAGGCGGGGGTTTTGCTTTTGCTTTGAAGGCATTGGCGCTTCTGCTGTTGTTTTGGGAGTCCGTTTGTTGTGGTTTAGAGTTTGGACTTTTTCCGCTGTGAGTCGCTCTGGTAGAGTTATTTGAAATTATATCATTTTCTTGGCTCATTGGAGTATTCAAGGGGTCGTATGTATTCGAGGTTGTAGCACCTGTATTATCTTTAGGTTCTGTTCGTCTTACTGTCCGCTTTGGCGTAATAAATTCAGATGGCGTTGCAATGTCATTTTCAGGATTATCTCTGTTACCGACCGGTGGGTCTTGTGACGTTGATCTTGATCTATGTCTTGTTAAGTTGGGAATAATTTTAGATTTATTTTTCGCAAAAAATTTATCAAATCTGGTCGTTGAAGTAATTTGGTCAAGTTCCTTGGCTTTTTTCTTTAATGATGCCACTGATAAATCTTCTGTTGATTTATTTTCCGCTCTTCTTTTGTTCATTGTTGAATTGGAATTTAGTGGTACAGGGTTGCGAGACCCCTGTACCACACCTTTTTGGTTAGAATTGATATTTAATTGGTTAATTGTCTTTTAGATTTAATAATTTAACAAACAAACACTCACAGCCGTCAGGGACACTGATTAAATTATATCACTTGCATATGACACAATAAAAATCACGAATCTTTAGGCTTAAATCAATTTTTTCACTTAGCTTTGGTAAGACGATGCGTACCGCTCAGGCTCTCAACGTAGAATGATTGGTAGAGCGACCGCGTGGCCGAGCGGTTTAAGTCTTAAACTGTCCGTTCAACAGTCGCTCAGGCGTGGGTTCGAGCCCTGGCAGTCGCAATTTTTCTGCGATTTCCAAGGCTTGCTCCCTTGCCGACTGTATCCTGGCCAGGTTTCTGTGGTTTCCTCGGTCACTGTGCTAAGGGTGGGGCACAGGCGAATGCGGGTACAGACTGTAAGACGGCCACAGCTGCGGATAGGAGGTTAAGATGTGTAGTTCGGCACATCAAAAAAAAAAATAGTAGGAAGGGACGTAAAAATCCCACGTGTCTAGGCCAGAAGGCTGACGCGTAAGACTCCAAAAAAAAAAAATAATTCAATTACAATAAATTAAATAGTAACAATTCAAAAGTTAATAAAATTAACTTAAGCAAAAGTAAAATAAATAGTATAATATTTATAATAAACATGAACTTATTGTAGGCCGGCTCATTTTGGCATTTTTATAGGTTAATTAAGGTTAGTTGTTTACTTATTTATCATGCGTTTGGTAGAAGACAAAAACAATATTCAATAATTCATACCTTCAAATATTGGCTCAAGCTTCTCCAACTTCCACTCTTGTAACTTGTTTTTCACCCACTCATCCATTAAAATTGAATTATTTTATTTTACTTTATAATTCACAATCCTGAAGGAGAAATTAATACGAACACAAATGTACATACACATACATTAATAAACAATTGACACCGAATATTCAAGTCGCTGTTTCGCAAGTCCGGTGATTTTAATGGTCGTTACGAATCAATCGTATAGCCAGATCAGCTATACAGATCCTCATAGCGGTAAGACAGTTACTCAAATAAATGAAACAACGCATTTGCATAAAGACTTTTCTTTTAAATGTTTAAATTAAAGAAATGAATCCTCACTACCAGTAAAACATGTATCATTGTTTTAACGAAAATATGATTTACTAAATTTACCCATTGATATTCTCAAACCAAATAACTGTTTTGTTATTTTAACAATACATTGAATAGTAATTTCAATAGTATTTTTCTCTCCGTGTAGTATCGAAACATAAGCCTTTGATGCAGTTTTAATTCCCCATCTGTCCAATAGGTCAATTATCGACATAGCTTGATTATCTCCTGTCCCGCTTTCAATTTTCGGTATGCCAAGTAATTGTTCAAAATTCAAGCCAGATACAAGAACTGCAAGCCTATCTACTTTATCATAGATACAAATATTCTGAAGAAATTTTGTATCCCAGTGAAGGATAATATTTCCAGGAAATTTATTTATTTATTTATTTACTTTACAACATCTCAACAGTCCTAAGGCCAATTACAGAGAATTCTAAGTTACAAAATGTAATACAAGAGGCGCATTAACGGTTAACAAACTAGCTTACACTTATTGAGTTATAATTTTATATTCCACAACAATAGAAACTTAATAGAAATTATAATACACTTATACTCTAATGCTGGATGGAATTATTCTTTAAAATAAATTATAATTAATATGAAGATTATAATTTACAAACCTAATTGGTTTGGTGCTACTATTTTCATCTAGTGTTAACTATTAGTGATACAGGGGCACGGGGACTGATGGATGAAGAAGTTTCAAGCAGGTCAAAATTATTATTTTGACGTACAATAAAGTTACAAGCATGAATCAATCTATATAATGGCGATGAAAGTGTGAAATTGTTTTTAATTATTGGTGGATAGAATGGCTGATCAGAGTGTAAATTGTTTAGTAGTGAGAAATTTATTAATATATCAGCCTTCATATCCATGCCACCATTAAGAGAGTCAGAGAAATACGGAGAGTTGAAATCACCCAAAAGTACCAGTGCTCCAGCATCCATGACAGGGTTTGACGAGAGAAGCTCAAGGATGTCGGAATAGATTTGTGCAGTCAGGTCAGGTGGAATATATATAGTCACTAAGTGAGTTTTAACACCATGGTTTATGATTTGGATACATACTGTTTCAATTTGGAGGAATTCTTTAAGGATATTATCAAACTTTAATGGTGCTACATTAAGTGAATTCCTACCGTAGCGGTACCAGGCGTCATTTACTTAAAGCGAGATTTGTTAATAATTAACAAATCTTTATTTAAATGAAAATAATAAGTCGATTATATTAACTAAACCAAAACGAAGTTGTATTTGATTCAAAATAATGTATATTTTGTGACAGGGAAAACTGAACTTCCCATGGTTGTTATCGACCACTTTATTGACGCCACGGTAAATGAGGGTTTTCCCTTACCGTTCGATTTTTGACAAGTAGTTCAGACTTGTCACCGGGCGTGCAAATCGAAAGTCCCCACTGCTGTCCCCAAAACGAAGGGGGGTTGACAATAGGAAAGTTCGAGAACTCGGAGTTGAGGGTTATAAAAGAGCCGACAAAAGAAACATCGAGGCTTTTTGAGCCAGGCCTTGGAACAAGTAACGCTTTTGAGCCAGTGGCGCTTCTGAGACAGTGAGGCCTTTGACAAAACAGTGAGTCAGTGTAGTGCTGTGTAATAAATTCTGTCATCGAGATTTAGGACCATCAAGAAGGAAGTCAATGTACGATCCGGAATTTGGGAACCCTTTGCTCAGAGCCAGATAGTTAATTGGAAACGAGAGAGAGACCAACCAGCCGCTGATTTCGCCAGTTTTCGACCATGACATTGGTCAACGTTTGGAGAATCGGAAAAGTTAAGTCAGGTATTATTATTACAATTATTTCAGGCCAAGCTTGAATTTGTAAATTGAGAGGCTGAATTAACTGTAATAAAATTTTGTCAATTAATTATCGCTATTGTCTCAGATGTCACTTTTAATTTAGTAGATTTTTTTATAAGTAAATTATTCATCAATGTAATTTATTTAGTTGTTACAAGTCTTTTAGTTATGAGAAATTATTTAAGTACAGTACAACCTGGTTATAAGTTACTTTTTGGGGCTGTAGGAGAAAAATTTCTTAGAAAAAATTGTCCCCCACCACTATGTTTAACTCCACGATCGGCCGAATTTACGCGTATGTGTGCGTTGTGTTCGTGTTTGCGCCCGCAGTCTTTTTATAAGTTACTTGACGTTTGTCTTTTCTTTACGTACAGTGCTATTTATTTGAGATCATTTGGAGTGTGTTTAACCTTTTATTGATAATTAATGTTGTAAGTACATATAAATATAATTTAATAACATTAACATACTTATCTAATATTTATAATAACATGTATTTTTTAAGGTGAACGTAAAATGTTTGAAAATACATAAGTAAACTGCTTAAAAATTCTAAAAAAAATTTTCAATGATTGTTCTTTTTATGTCTATAAATTTAATCAGATTTTTGTTTTTTGGAGAAAACATTGATTAATCAAATTTATTCATACGATTAAACCTGTCAATTTTTATTTTTATCTATTGACTTTTATTTTTCAATGTAAACGCACGTACATTTTTTTTAAAAATCTTTCTATCAGTATTTAGTATATTAAAATACATTTAATTTTTTTTTTAATTTTTATTATTTTTTCAGATTAAAATGGCACCAAGATTATCAAAGAAGAATAAAATGAAAAGTGTATCTATTGATACTGATGATACTTCTACAAAACCTGGAACTACTGATGACAATTTGAGCATTAAAATACAAAAAATGAAAACAAAAAGAAGAAGCTACAGCTTTGCTGAAAAAACAAAAATCATTGATGAATTAAAATATTTGACCAAGGATGAAGTTTGTGAAAAATATAATTTGAATCCGCCTGTTCTTTATCGATTTTTGAAAGATTCATCTAAGATTAAATCATGTGCTGCCGAAAATTATCAAGGGTGTTTGAAAAAATTGCGCAGTCCTACAAGTACTGAATTAGATAATATGTTATATACATGGTTTTTAAACACGCGATCTTCTAATGTGCCTATCAGTGGGCCTATGATAAAACAAAAAGCTAAAGAAATCGCTAAGGACTTGAATATTGTGGATTTTAAAGCTAGTGAAGAATGGTTATTTGGGTGGAAACGTCGTAAGGCAATCAGGCAACTAACCATTTCGGGTGAAAAATTATCTGCTGATACTGATGCTGCTAGTAATCACAAGCAAGATTTTGAAAAAATAAGAAAAGAGAAAAATTTTAATCGTAAGCAGATTTTTAATTTTGATGAATCTGCTTTGCAACTAAAAATTCTTCCTACACGGACGTTCGTTTCAAATCAAGAAAATGAAGCTCCAGGTTTCAAAAAGGATAAAACTCGAGTGACGATTGCTGCTTGTTGTAATGCAGATGGTTCCTGTAAGCTGCCCTTGGTTGTAATTGGTAAATCAGCAAAACCTCGAAAGTTGAAAAATCAATCTAAAGATAATTTACCTGTCTATTATACTCACCAGAAAAATAGTTGGATGACGGCTCAGCTCTTTAAAGATTGGTTTGAATCTGAATTTGTTCCTCGAGTGACAAATTTTTTGACTCAATCTGGTCTTCCAATAAGAGCAATATTACTAATCGATAACTGTAAGGCTCATGTATCTTTGAAAGTTGGAGAAATTGAAACAATGTTTCTTCCTCCAAATGTCACTTCGATTATACAGCCACTTGATCAAGGTATTTTAGAGTCGCTAAAAAGAAGATACAAAAACAAACTCTTGACAGAAATTTTTAATGCTCAAAAAAAAAATATTTCTATTCAAGAATTTATGAAAACAGTTTCTTTGAAAGAAACAATTGATTGGATTAGTGAATCTTGGACTGAAATCAATTCCCTAACGATTTATAAATGCTGGAATAGACTTTTAACTATTGAAACAAGAGATGTAGCCACACAAACCGAAGATGACTCTGAAGTCCTGACCTGCTTGTATCCGAATGTAGGATCAGAATCAACTGATTTTGTATTGGGTGTAGGAGATACAAGAACATCTACGTTGCTGAGTGCTTTGAGAAAAATCAATGGTTTTGAAAATGTCAACGAGAATGAAGTGGAGAAATGGCTTTTGGATGAAGAATTGAAGGGTAAATGTAGTTATAAATTTAAAAGAAATTATTTTTAATCAATTACATACATATATATTTTTGATTTACTAGAAGTTTTACCAAAGAGTTACTGTATTTTTTTTCCAGTATCAACATGATAATACTTGTAAATAAATGAAAAATTTGCTTTCAAATTATTTCAAAACAAATAACAATAAATAAGAAAAACTCTTTGAAAAAGGTCGGTTACTTTTATTATCTAACCTTTTTTAGAGAGTTTTTTTTATTTTCGTTTGTTTTGAAATAAGTTGGAGATGAGATTATCTCGTAACGTTTGTTACAGTTAAAGAAACAGTGCGTTATTTATCGTATTGAATATTTTAATTAATAACATATTATCAACGGTTACAGCTAAATTTGTGGAAGAGTCGGCGGATGTGAATTTTATCGAAGAAAATGAAAAAAATGTTGATAACTTAAATCATTTAAATGTCAATATAAATGATGGAGAAGTTTTTAATTTAAATGATTCTGATTTTCATTTTTTAACTGATTCTTTTGAATTATTAACTTAAAATATTTACAGCAGATTTATATGTTATCAGAGTTTATTATCCAATTTTGCATCTTTCTTGTTATCTTTCTTGTCATTAATAAATAAATAGTGTTTTAAATACATGCATAATTATGAGATTGTGTACTTTTTTAATTATAAAATAAAATTAATGTTTTTTCTACTAATAATGGTATTTGTATTTATTTACTTTCAATAAATAACATACTTTCTTACTTTTAGATCATTTAATTTCGATTATTGATGAATAAATAATTTAATTATAAATAATTATAATACTTTTAAGACTAAAAATATAAATTTACCTGATTAACTTATAAAAGGACTGCCGGAGCAAAATCCTTTACAATTACCGAAAAACATCGTCAGCGGAACAGTAGTGGGGGTATCATCTCGAGATGAGTGAAAGAAAATTGAGGGGAAGTAACTTATAATCGAGTAACTTATAACCAGGTTGTACTGTAAAATTATCTTGGTAAAATTTGAAATAGTAAAAGCATTTGTGTAATTTAGATAGTCAAGCTCATTTTGGAATATGTGTAGCTTGAATATTTAATAAGGCTTGTTAAATTTGTAGAAATTGAAATTTGGAATTTTGTAAAATTAATTCTAGGCCGCCGGGCTGAATTTAATTAATTTAGTAAATTTATTGAATTAATTTATTCGAAAAATTGTTTAATGAATTTAATTGATTAGTGAGTTAATAGAATAAATTAAATTTAGTTGAGAAATTTTAGTTGATAAATTTTGGTAATGAATTAATTTAGAGAATTTGAGTTAGCGTCCGGTGGACGACGTTATAAGTAAGTTAAGGAATAAATGATAAAATTAAGAATCCGTCAGGTTGACGTGGAATGAGGTTAATTAAGAATCCGTCAGGTTGACGTGGAATTAGGTTAGTTAATAATCCGTCAGGTTGACGTGGAAATTTGGTAAATTGATATGCCGTCAGGTTGACGAGGAAAAATATAGTATTTTAAGGTATTCCGTCAGGTTGACGAGGTAAATTGATATGCCGTCAGGTTGACGAGGAAAAATATAATATTTTAAGGTATTCCGTCGGAGTGACGAGGTAATAGGAAATTGGTTATTTAGTTGTAAGAATATTTGGCAAGGGCCAACGTAGGTGAGAGGTTCTCACGATTAAGTAAATTTGGCAAGGGCCAGCGTAGGTGAGAGGTTCTCACAATTAAGTTAGTTTATAAGTAAATTGTTAAGTTTTGTAATATAATTGAATAAATCAATTTATTTGTTATAAATAATTTTTCTCAGTATTATTTACAGCCCTCTCGGACTTCTCACGACCCTGTCTTTCCCCTCTCATGCTTCCCGGGTTTCTGGGACACCGTGTCTAAAATCCCAGTGGCGCCCTTTCTAAGGAGGAAAGGGGTGGCCAACTGGACCTGGGCAAAACACCCTGGTTACATTTTAAACTATTATTTATTTGTGTGTCGGTGTAATCAGTATATGAAATTGTATGTCAGTATGGAACATTACCTGTGATGTTATTTAATACCTTAAAAATCTTTGCCAGCATAAGAATTACTCAGTAGAACTGAATAAGTAACTGAATATTAGTTATGGATGGTGTCTAGGATAGCTTAAGTGGAAGAGCATTTGGCGCGTAACCAAAAGATCTAGGTTCGAGTCTCGGTCTGGGCCGTCCGAATTATTTTTTCGTTTACCGAAAAAAGTTACACTGAGTAAAAAATCTTTAAACATTTTCTTTAGTCGACGCTCCCTGTATTTGACCACATTACTTCCCTGTATTTGACGATTTTACACAGCTCTTATGGACAAAGACGAGTCAAGCACAAGGAATGGTCCTGTACGGGCGAGTAAAATACAAGGAGCGTTGACTGTAATAAAAGTTGTCTTAAAAATTTTAATTGTGGTATTTTCACCTGAGATTTTTTACGATGGTATGAGATCTCATACCGAAAAATGTTGTGGTAAAAGAATCATATTAAAAATTGAACGATCATCTAGAATTGGATCGGATATCTTGGCTGAGAACAATAACTATCTCTCTTTATTAAATACTAGCAGTCCGCCTCGGCTTCTTACAGGCATTTAACAAAAATTTGAGTTTTAGTAAGAATCCCTAATTTTTTTAAAAATATGACATAGCCTATGTCACCCCGGGATAGTGTAGCTTTCCAACAGTGACAGAATTCTTCAAATTGGTTCTGTAGTTTCGGAGCATATTCAATGCAAAGGAACAAATAATCAAATTTTTCCTCGTTACGAGTATAGAAAAATTGTAATTATGTAAAACTTTTTTTTTCCCGGGTATTTTAGGATAATTCCTATCGCTCATCAAAAAAAAATTTCTTTTTCATTTCAAAGAAAGAAATGTTCAAGTATAAATTAATTGAATAATTTATTTCCTTGTAAAACTAGAAATTTGAATGGCGCGATTCGCGCGCGCCTAAATTTCAACCAATAATGAATCGTGGACCGATTTTTGCGAGTTTTGACCTTCGACTAACTTCAAGATTATAATGTATTTTAATATTATAGGATTTTAACCATTACATTGAATTAATTTTACTTTTTTTCTGTTTCATGTTTTTTGGAGGTCATATTATATGTTGCCTTTGTTACTGTGATGGTAAAGTTGTATACTCTGCCGTTGTTTGCGTTGCGACCTATGTATTTTACAATGCGAAATTTCAAAAAAGCTTTTCAGGACATTGTAATGTCCAGACGAGCAATAAGAAACATGAATATGTTTTACCCTGATGCTACTTCCGAGGAGCTAGCTGCTGCCGACAATGTTTGTATAATCTGCAGGTATACGATTGTTTTTATTCATAAAAACATATAGTCAAAAGCCAGTCAGTTATTGCCCGCACGAAAAAGGATATGTACTGGAATATATTCTGAAATATATTCCAGAATATATCCGAGAATATATTCTGAATATATTCCGGATATAGCCTGCTTTGCCCAAGGAATATATTCCGGAATATATGGGCATGCGCTCACTTGTATTCCGTTTTACTCAACATTTTTCTCTGGTCTATAGTCTTTTCCATCGTCAGATCTATAGTCTGATCCATCGTATATATACTGAATATATTCAGGTATATATACTTTTGAAATATATTCCTTGGGCAAAACGGGCTATATCCGAAATATATTTTCGGATGGATTCTGGAATGAATTTCGGAATATATTCCAGAGTGTATACTTTTTCCGTGCCGGTGATTATTATTTGTTTTTAATTTGTTTCATTATTTTAGAGAAGAAATGATTGCAGCCAGCAAAAAACTTCCGTGTAATCACATATTTCATACAGTTTGTCTACGATCATGGTTTCAACGGCAGCAGACGTGTCCAACTTGTCGTTTGAATATTTTAAGATCTGCTGTCAGTAGCGTAGATAGTCGTCAACCGAATCAAGTACCGAGAGATGCTTCGACATCTCAATCTAATCAACCAACAACAATGAATAGTGAAGGTATTTATAAATATCTACATGTATTGTGAAATAACTGATGAACTATATTACACTATAAGTATGTTATTTCTAATGAGATAGAATGGTGAAAGATATTAAACTCACCTAACAATTCTAAATTTTCTATGAATTTTAAATGTCAAAACTTTAATCGATTGAGAAAGTAGCTTAAATTGCGGGATTAAACGTGAAGGGATTTTTTTCTCAGTAAGTAGATCAATATCTAAATGAAAGAAAAAAAAAAACAGTCTCTATAAACCAATATCCTCATATGGAAATGATAATTTGTCATTAATAGTAAACATTAAGAACACGTAGGATAGGTGAATATTAAAATTTTGAACAACATACTGGTACGCTTATTGATCAAATAATTTGTAACAAAGATTTACTTTTTTTTACAAAACTCGATGGCGTAAACATCGAGCAAAATAGAACATTGTTTAAGTCACCCAAAATGAATCAAAATACGAATAGACAGATTGGCCCTACTAATATATATATATACTAAAATATACTAAAATATACTAAAATACATACTCGACTCTAATTAACAATCATTTTTACAATTCGCAATACTCTTTTTAACATAACTTCCTGAGAATCAAATTTCCCGGTTCCTAAACCTGACTTCAATAAATAATTAAATTTAAATTTTGGTTGCTTAATTTATAAAATAATACAGTAGCTTTTTATTCAACCAAAAATTTTGATTAATTAAAATTTACTTCAATTCAAATTGCCTGAATAATCGGCTTACGTCCATTTAGAATTCCAGTAAGGATTTGAGACTCAGTTATTAACTTCGCTAAATTTTTCCAAGGCCAAAACTTAATGTTACATATTTCTATAATTATTAACTGGAATTTGGCAAACTTATTCATTGAAGTCTTGAACAATTTTTGGTCTACTAATAATTTTTACTTTTATAATTTGTATAATTCCAATTTACTGATTGATAATTTATTTTTTTAGAAGATTGATTTTAACTATAATTTTTACTTTAAACATTTGTGAGATTATTTCAAAGATAAATTTTGATTATTAATTCCCATTTCAACTTTTTGAATTAATTTAGATGTTGATTTTATTTATTAATTTTAACTTAACTTGATTAATATTTTATGTCATTTTATTTAATTTCTAAATTGCCCTAAAATTTAATTGATAACATTTTCTTCTGGCCATTGATGTAATTAAACTCAATTTTAACGATACTAAAATTTTTGATTTTATAAATTTTATCTTAAATTTATTTGACATTTTAAATTGTAAATTTAATTATAAATTTAACCTCATTCATTTTTAATTTTAAACTATTTCGACTTTCTGGATTTTACTATTTCGCTCAAATTTTATTTCGACTATTCCTTAACTTCGACTCATAAATTTGGTGCTTAATTAAATTCGGTTAATTAATTAATTAATCAGTTGTGTGATTGGAAGGCGGAACCTGGCCTGTGCCTAGATTTTCCAAGAGCAACGCAATTTTATACAAAGGTTAAATTTTTTTTGGTACCTGCGATTGTTGTCGATTCTTGTCGACTTTCTTTGCTGTTTTTTTTATACGCCTCGTGTCTGGGTATATCCTCTGCAAACAATCTCCACTGCTCTCGTCGAGTACGTAACTGCGGTTATTAGCGCTGTTGCTCGGGATTTTATCAGCTATGTAATTAAATCTGTAATTGCAGTACTATTATAGTAATTATCAATAGATATTGAATCTGGCTGAATGCCTAGCAATAAATATTTTTTTTTTTATTTATTAGAGAAAAATATGCCAAGGCAAATGCCAAATGGCAAGGTGTATACAAAAATATTTTCTATAACATAATAACATAGTAACATAGTATCACATAAGCACTATTTAAATTTTTGAAAATTTTTTAATGAGCAAATAAAGTTCAATATATAATTTGAGACACAGTAATTTGATTAAGTAAACAGTTTAACAATTTAACAACTGGGATATTTTAAATATTTTAAATAGTACATAATACATAAACAGCCTGATACATTTGAGATTTAAATTGTCATAACCATCACAGCTTGAGAGAAATTTTTAAAAGATGATGAGAACTTAATGATCTTTCAGTTCAGATTCTAGCAGATAGTCAAACATTTTGTTTTTAAAGATTTCTAGACTCTGAGAATTTACAACTTCAGTTGGTAGATCCTTCCACAGGCGGATAGTTGAAACAATAAAGGAGTTTTCATAGCTGGTTGTGACGTAGTTTGGTGTCTTGAAGGTGACCCTATTTTGCCTTTCAGCTATTCTATCAGATCGTCTAATGCTTGGGTCTTCTTCGATGAACATCTCCCTTAAGTATTTCGGCTGTCCTGAGTCGAGTAACTTATAGAAATAACAAGCCAAGTAGTACAGTCTTCGTGACTTTATATGCAACCACTTTAATGAACGCCGATACGGTGTGATGTGTTCATCACGTTTGATATTGTATATGAATCTAATAGAGGTATTCATTAGACGCTGCAGTTTATTATCAAGCCTTTTCGAAGAATCCAGTAAAACAATGGAGCAATAGTCAATGATTGGTAAAACAGTGGCAGTAACTAGCATCTTGCGTATAGGTGAAGACAAAATGTTTTTCCTGTGCTTTAAACTGTTAATCGTAGCATGAACCTCGAATTTTAATATTGAAATGATCGCTCTGAAGGTTCCACAGAAGATTCAGAGGAACAGAGATAATTACCTGTAGTTGCAGAATTCCATGGTTGTTTTGTCGGGCTCCGGCTTCACAATGTCTTCTTTTCGGTGCGCCAACTTCACTCTCGCCCGGTGTAGAATTATCCCCACCCTCGGAACACTTACTCTCTAGGCCCCGGAACTTATGATAATTTTATGCTAACTTCGCGAGCATCCTAGACCACAGCGCCCTGTGATCTGTCGATAACTAACCGCGGCTAGGGCGAGGATCTTCAACGGGTAATGAAGAAACCCCGTTACAAGATGTATAGATGTATAGATGTATAAATGTATAGATGTATAGATGTCAGTAGCTGGGTCAGGAAGAAATCCATTTCTACGTGCTTTCGAGAAAGCCAGACATTCATGTTCGGAATCAGGCCTCCCGCCATCTGCCTGTTTCTCTAGGTTGTCCATCGGTCGTGCCACTCATGTAGCGTTTCCGTCTCTATCTTTGCTCTTGTCATCTTAGAATCGTCACCATTTTTTTTGGCGTCGTAGATTTTCGCCTTCTCGAATGCCAGTTAGTTAAGTGGCGCGGCTCTTGCTATGACCAATACGGCTGCTTCTGAGACTGTGCGGTAGGCACAGGTGACTCTGAGCGCTTCTTGTCGTTGCACTGCCGCTATCTTGCGACGGTAGGTCTTCTGTTTAAGGATATTTGCCCATATCTTCGCTCCATAGAGTAATATCTAGTGGACTACTTCTAGAAGCACCCTCCTTTTTCTGGTTTATGGTCCCACCGTGTTGGTCATGATTCTCGACCGGTTGGATACTGTCTTGTTAGCTTTCGCGCAAAAGTTTTCGAGGTGTTCCCGGAAAGATAGCTTTTCGTCGATCACGACCTCTGAATAACTTAGTGCTCTTGTAGATGTCAGTGTTGTCTCGTCCATGTTGATAACAAAAGTTTTGGGAACCACTTTTGACTAGTTAAGACGACGATCTCGATTTTCTGCTTGGCGAGTTTTAGATGATGTTTCTCAAGCCAATTTTCGACGATGTCAATGGTTTTCCGAATCATTAGTTCTGCCTCCTTGGCGCTGTTGTCTCGAGCGTAGTGAGTAATGGGGCGTTAGGTCTATGAAATATAAATCTCAAATATCCGAACGTTATCACCTTGTCCGTTCGGGAGCTAAATTAAAATTTCGTTGGAGTATGGAGCGGTACACAAGCTCGAACCTCATCTCTAAGTGACAAACAAATTAGTGTATTACAAAGTAGGGTTTACAATTTATACGGTTAATGGAAAATAAAGATAAAATAACCACACACGTTAGGTAGAAGATAAGTTGAGAAACTAATGTATTAGAAAGAAAAATAATCTTTAAGGCTTACCCCAGGAGTCTGCTTTTTAAAAAGAGTGGCCCAAGTTTTATGGGCCCTTTTACCTTCTATGGGTATTGTTCACTACCGAATTAACGTATCTCGTGTATCACAGAGAAGTTCAGTAATTGATAATGAATTTTATATATAACCGACACTTTTGCGGAAATATTTTATACTTCGCGACTTAACGCGGTAAAATACTAATCACTAATCGACGTTCTTTGGCGGAAAATAACATGCTTTGCGATTCTCGTGGGAAAATCAACGCTCAACGGTAGGAATTCATAAAAAGTAAATCGAAATATAATTATGGCAAATATCGAATGAATTGACCTCGTTAGTGCTACAAAATGTAACCTAACCACGAGCACGTAAAATTCACACGTTTAATCTCCAGGCTGACGGTGAAGTCACGTTTGAGTGCTTGTCAATCGCAACCCCAATAACTACAGAGGCATAGCCTTAATTAACTCAGTAACTAAGATCTTCACACAAATGCTCCATGATAGGCTGAGACATTGGGCGATATCCCAGAACTTAATCCCTGAAGAACAAGCAGGGTTCTGTAATGGAAAAGGCACCTCTGACAACGTGTTTGTACTTCAAATTTTATTGCAAATGCACTTGCGCTTTCCAGGCATCACCGTATTTGCTCTATTCGTTGATTTTAAGAAGGCCCTCGCGGTTTTGAAACCACTATAAATCCACGGTGGATCCACGGTGAAACCACTATAAATCCACGGTGGATCCACGGTGAAACCACTATAAATCCACGGTGGATCCACGGTGAAACCACTATAAATCCACGGTGGATCCACGGTGAAACCACTATAAATCCACGGTGGATCCACGGTGAAACTACGGTGGATCCACAGTCAGGTCCAAAAAAAAATGAGATTTTTAGCGGGAAGTTAAAAAATTTTTTCAAGGTTTGTTCCAGAATTATAATTTTGTTGTTTTCTTCTAATTAAAATTTTTTTTTTTTTATTCAAAACGTATAGGTAACTAAGAATTATCTGTGTGTTCTACAATTCAGCAATCTTTCATACTACAGCAATGAACCAAGGCGTAGCTTAAGATAATAACAGACACCTTGAAAGGACTTATCGCCTATCGATATCAATTGATCTATTTTGGTATTTGCACGCAATCAAACTCAAACTTTTACTTAAAATCTTGTTTTTCGCGTATTCCTTGGAAGACAGTAAGAAATTTTGTGTCATTGCGTCAAAAATCATAGTTAAAAATCATCGTTTTGGCATAGAATATCAAAAACTTTATACTTAAGCTGATATTTTCAATGAAAGTTGTACATTTAAAATTACTAAGGGGATAGAAATTGATGCGTCATACGGAACAAATTAATTTTAAAAATAGAACTAAAAAAAATCAGACATGAGCAGGCATGAACAGGTCTGATCAGGTCTAATTTCAGGCCTGATCGTACATAAACAGGCCTGGTCAGGTCCAATTTCAGGCCTGATCATACATGAACAGGCATGGTCAGGTCTGATTATTTTTTTCCGGGATGAACAGGCCTGAGCGTATTTAACACTTCAGACATGAACAAGCATGGACAGGTCTGATCAGGCATGGACAGGCCTGGGCGTATTTAAAACTTCGGACATGAACAGGTATGGACAGGAAAAACCACGGAAAAACCACGGTGAATCCACAATGGGTCTACTGTGGATCTACTGTGGATCCACTGTGGATCCACCGTGGATACACTGTGGATCAACTGTGGTGAAATGTCACGAAACCACGGTGGATCCACAGTGGTTCCACGGTGGGTCCACGATGTGGTGGTTTCACCGTGGATCCACGGTGGTTCCACGGTGGTTGCAGGACCGCGAGGGGGCCTTTGATAAAGTTCCGTACGAAAAGCTCTGGACTAAACTAGCACAGATGAAGGTCAGTAGCAAACTCATCAGGATCCTGATAAGCTTCTACGATAAGGCAACAATGTTTATTAGGTCAGACACGTCACTTTCAGAGCCAATAGAAGCGACAGAAGGAGTTTAACCCTCAAGATTTTACCCTCAAGATCTTGGAAGACTACTGCGACCTTAATGGACTCTCAGTCAACATCGATAAGACCAAAATAATGGCTTGCAGAGCCTCTGGAAGATTAAAAAAGAGCGACAACAACTTCTAATTCAAGGATAAAATAATTGAGGTAGTAAAAGACCTATACATATCTTGAAGCTTCTCTTTCTAGTAATCTTCAGGGCAAGCTAGCTTCCGCTGAGGGAGTCAGAAAGAGCAACCTGGCTGCTGGTACAGCATACTCAATCCTCTCTCGACTTAAGGCTGAATCATGGCATAGCAAGGTGAAACTTTTCAATAGCCTAGTCAAATCTACACTATTATACCTCGCACACATCTGGGGATTGCAAGAGGAATCTTATGAAAAACTTGAATCAGCACACTGTTCCTACTTTAAGAGAATCTTACACCTCCCCAGTTGCACACCACACTACGTACTCCGCCTAGAGCTAAACTTGACACACATTGTCCTGGAAGTGCTAAATCAAATCTTCAATCGGGTAATCAAAGTCCTGGATATGGAGGATTTCCGCTGACCAAAAATTGGCTTAAAATGCCTTCTGAACCTCCCCAGTTGCACACCACACTACGTACTCCGCCTAGAGCTAAACTTGACACACATTGTCCTGGAAGTGCTAAATCAAATCTTCAACTGTGTAATTAAAGTCCTGGATATGGAGAACTCCCGTCTACCGAAAATCGGCTTAAAACGCCTCCTGAAACTCCCTGAAAACTACAACCTGCCAAAATTAAATTGGATTATCCAACTACGTAAAATACTCGCCACCATTGATGAAGAGGATCTGCTTTTACACCTGTCCGCCCAACACTGGAAGTTTAATAAAATGATAATCCTCGATAAGTTTCGCAAACACTTGAAACTACAAGATTGGAGAAGATACTCCAACTCCAAAGTCTGTCAAATTACAATCCCAAGGTCACTCTTCGACGAAACACCAGCTTATTTAATCAAGAACGAGTTCAGTACATTGATCAGCAAAATTCAACTGAGACTAGCCAACAATTACTCTTGTCGCATCACATCCAATCGCAACATCATCCAGCTAAGACCATCGGAACCATGCAGATTCTGTCACAACTTGACGCAAGAATCAGTAGCCCATTTTCTGTTGGAATGCTCGCTCTTTAACACCCCACGCGCACAGTATCTCCAAGTTTCGTCGGACAATAGCAACACCCTGAACCTCTCTCATTAATCCCAGATGACCACTCTACAGACGGATCCAGAAACCTACACAACTACCTGCTAGCATGTGCTAATATAATTTTTCACAACAAACTTGCTTAATTTCCTTAAAATCTCGCTTTTATTTTTACATTATGTGTGCCAATTATTCAGAAAAGTTGCAAAAGTCTAAAACCTCAATAACACTTTCAACACCATATATAATCTAACTGTTCATCACCTTTATCAATTTTATTAATTTTATATACAAAACTCTCTCGACTCTAAGACAAAGTATCTAAAATGTATTTTATTAAAATCAGTTTAAATTAATAAATAAATATAAATAAATAAAAAAATTTAACCGTAATTTTCCTGCAGAACTTCTGATTTTTTATAACTTATCTTCCGAAAAATTTTTGAAATTTTTTACAGATTGTAAATTATTTGCGAAAAATCAAAATTTTTCTCATAAATTTGTCATTTTAATACTTAAAATTAATAATCATATAAAATAAATAAATTTTTAATCTAAAAATTGAATTTTTATCATAATCAAAGCAATCCATTTATCAATTTAATTATCAAAAAAATTTTATTTGAAAATCTAAGAATTCAAATGAGTGTGAATTTAGCAGACATCCGATAATTCTTTAATAATTGATAAAAAATTTATTTGTTACAGAAGAAATATTTAGAGAAAATGCTTGTCGTAATTTTCACAAGTTTTTTCTATGCAATTTTTTAGATTTTTTGACAACCATTAACTTAAAATTAATCTAAAAAATTTTTGAAAATTAGCTGTCTGTTGAATTCACTCTTATAAATTCAGAGTGTCACAATATAAATTACCCGGGATAACATGATCATGTCTAATTGGATCTGTATAAGCCTGTTCATGTCTGAATTGTTAAATACGCTCAGACCTGATCACACCTGTTCATGACTGAATCGTTAAATACGCCCAGGCCTGATCATACCTGTCCATGTCTGCTCAAAATTTTTAACTTTCCACTAAGAAAATTGAAAATTTTCAAAAATCGGGAAGTTATTGGTTTTATCTCGTTTTTTTGAAAATCGAGTTTTCAACGGGTGATGATGTTTAGAGCTCCTAGGAAGCTTTTCCGAATGTTTCCGCAATGATGTCTGTATGTCTGTATATATGTATGTATGTATGTATATATGTGTATGTATGTATGTATGTATGTATGTATATATGTGTATGTATGTATGTATGTGTGTATATATATGTATGTATGTGTGTGTATGTATGTATGTATGTATGTATGTATGTATGTATGTATGTATGTATGTATGTATGTATGTATGTGTGTGTGTATGTATGTATGTATGTATGTGT
>JZSA01003171.1:0-90223 GCA_000956155.1 Cotesia vestalis
CTATGATGAATTTCAAACCGTGAATTGATCAGATAAAAAATTTCGGAATTTGTTTGAAAAAAACGATTTTTTCGATTTTTTTTCGTCAACGGTATCTCACAAACGAATCAACCGATTTTGACCGGCCCGGAGGCGATCGACGTAGTTTTTTTTTATGTTAAGAGCTGATTAGTATTTGCATACGGTTGGTAAAGCTCTTCAAAAGTCATTCTAAAAAAACCACATTTGAAAAAAAGTTTTCATTATCTAAAAATTTTTGAATGGCCTATAAAATTAATAAAAATTTTCATAAAGTATAAGTGTTATAGGTCAACTCGAAGGTAATATAATCAGCTTTACCATAAAGTCCTCAGAAACGAGCTCTTTTTTGTCAGTCAAAAGTTATTCACGTTCAAAGTTACAAAACTTGAAATTTACAAAATTTTGAAAATTTTAAATGGCCGCCATTTCTAAACTAATTGACCGATTCTGTTTATCTTCGAACTCGACCTCTGTAATTACTGAAATAATATGTGTACCAAGTTTTATTAAGATCGGTTGAAAACTTTTCGAGATATCCTGATGACAAGGCTGGTTATATATATATAAAAAAAGTTAATTGAGCCACGATATAGCTCGTCTTTTGTCTAGCTTCATTCTGTTTTTTGTGCGCCTCTAGTCACAACGTCTTTTCTTCTTTTAACCAATGGTATTTTTGGAACCTACTCGACTAATTATAACTTATGATAGCCAAATCAGGTGAAAATTTCACTTCAAGGACAAATGCAATAGTTAGATTTCTAAAGAAATCTACCTAAAAATCTGGAAAACGGTTGACCCTAAAGGCCATCCCTGCAACTTCCCGCTAATTCCATATCTAAGCGCTTAAAATTGAACTTATGATGCTTTTAAGCTCTTCGAGCTCGAAAAAATAATTTATATGTTACTTCAAAATTATATTTATGAGCTCTTAATTAATATTTTGAGCGCTTAATTACGAAAGTAGCGGGAAGTTGCATAGATGGCCTTCAGGGTCAACCGTTTTCCTAATTTTTTTTCAGTGTTATCTAATATATTCACTCATAACTAATAATATTTCCATTTTATTTCAATAATCAATTTGTTTTTTATATTTTAGGTTTTATTTGAAGTTGCAAATTATCAAGCACCTTCAATAATATTTATAGATGAAATTGATTGGATATCAGGAGATAATAGCTCCGGAGAAAAATCATCTGAACCTGCTCGGCGATTTAGAGCCGAGTTTTTGACACAACTTGATGGACTCTTGTCAACAGAGGGGAATAAAGTTATTCTATTCGCAACAACGAATGCACCATGGTAAATATAAATTAATCTAAATGGTGCATTCCACGCTAAATTGATTCCTTTTGAAATCGATCTTAATAATTTTGCCAAAATTTTTTCATGCTTTTCTACTCAAGACATTTTTCAGAATTTTTAACTTACTGCTAAGAAAATTATAAATTTTCAAAAATCAGGAAGTTATTGGTTTAGCCCCGTTTTTTGAAAATCGAGTTTTCATAGGATCTCGACATTCGAGGTCCTCGGAAGCTTCCCTGACTTCCCGCGAAGTTTTTTTTAGTCAAAATCGGTTGATTTTTTCGTGAGTTATCGTTGAGGAAAGAAAACCGAAAAAAGTGTTTTTTCGGAATTACTCCGAAATTTATTGTTTGATCGAATTAAATTTGAAGATTCTTTATGAGACTTTAGAAACTGCGTCGAATGCCACTAACCGCGCTAAAATTGGTATATTTATCCAAAAGTTATTGTGGTTTAAAGATTTGAAAAATAGTGGTTTATCAAATTCATATTAGGCTTTTGAGCTCGAAAAGCTCAAAAGCATATAAAAGGTATTTTTTAACACGGAAAGCTCAAAATGACACACAAATAAAATACCGATTCACTTATTCAATTCATTGCTAAATTTATTAACCAAAATTTCTTAACTAAATCCATTAATCAATTTTCTTAACTCAATTCCTTGACCAAATCAATTTTTAAAATTCATTATCTGAATTCATTAATTAAATTTCTTAAAAAAAACCCATTAATTAGATTTCTTGAATGAATTACTTCAATTAAATTCAGCCCACCGGCCTCAGTTCAATTTTACAAAATTCTCAATTTGAACTATTGCAACTTAACGCGTTTCATTTAACTTTCAACTGCAGAAATTTCCAGTAAAACCTACAGTATCTGAATTTTACAATTAATTTTACTTTTTCAAAGTTTATAGTGATAATTTAAATAAAACAATTTAATCATGCCAAAAGACCTGCACGAATGATTTACGTATAAAAGAACTAACTAATCTAAAATTAACCCTTTGTAGGTAGCGTGTCTTTTCCGAACTAAGTCGGTCGCATGGTGAGCGCTCCGCCGCCGTGTTAAAACGTACGCGCTGTCGCCAAATGTAAACTAATAGTATTTCCTTGTGAACAAAATATTTCTTCAATGTTTTATGATTAGATAATTTTATTTTTATATTTTATCATAAATTTAATTGAATAATAAAATTTTTTTTTATTATTTTTATTTTTATCACACGTGACATTATTAAATTTAACATAATTAAATTTAAAATCTAAGACCAGATTATAAAATTATAATTAAATACAATCTTTGCTTAAAATTTATCAAATGTAATAATTAACTCTTATTAATTACAATTAGTGAACTAATAGTTCAAATTATAAAATTATAATAAAATTCAAATCAAAATTGAATTTATCACACGTAATGTTTTCAATTCTTATCAATTAATAATCTTGTTTATCGTAGAATTACATTTTATCATTATAAGAGGGATTGATTGTCATAATTCTGAAATAAACAGATATCTGACCATTTTTTAGATTTTATTGTCAGCTGAAAGATTAAAAAAAAAAATAATTCAAAAAATTGGCGTTCATTGTTTTTTTTTTAATTTGTTTATCTGAACATTTTTTTTTATTTAAATAATTATTAATATATGAAAGCCAGACATCTGTTAATTTTAGTATGATGTATTATAAAATAATTTACTTACCAATTATATTTTTATTATTATTTTTACATAAATAATATTTAACACGAGTGTTATTATTACATTATTTTAAACAAATCATATAATAAGTTATAATATCAACAATAAAAACTAACCTCAACCATTAGGTTATTTTTAAATCTCACATGCGGTAAAACAGACTGAAATAGTGGCGGCAGCGACATTTGGCAACAGCGCAGTTTGAAAATCTCCCTGAGGTTCACTCGCACCGGGCGGCGTAGCGCCGCCCGACTTCGAAAATTGCTTTTTTAAATTATTTTGTAAATATTTTTATGCTTTTTAATAACGTCACAATTTTCGGAAAGATTGAAAGAATGCACTCAATTTTTTTCAAAATTATCAATGCATTCAATTTCGAGAAAAAAAAATGCAAAAAAGGCGGCGCCGCGCTCATTATGCGACCTACAAAGGGTTAACGCCTGAGACAGTAGTGATCATTAATTTACGAAAATTAATTACAATTATTCCAGCCTCTTAATTTACTTAATTAAGTCTAGGCCTAAAATAATTGTCAAAATACCTGAGACTAAATTTTTCCAATTCTCCAACGCTGACTGGTACTCTGGTCAAAAACTGGCTGAATCAGCGGCTGGTTGGTCTCACTCGTATCCAATGTATTTGCTGGCTCCAGATAAAAGGTTTCCAAATTCCAGTTCACAAATTGGCTTCCTTCTCAATGGTTATGTATCTTGATGACAATAAATACACAGCACTACACTGACTCCAACTGCTTTTCCCAAAAATGCCACTCTCTCAAAAAGCGTCACTGTCTAAAAAAGCCCTGATGTCTCTCTTGCCGGCTCTTTTATAACCCCTGAACTCCAGGTTCTCGAACTTTCTTATTGTTATCCCAACTTCATTTTTCAGGGACAGCAGTGGGGACTTTTGATTTGCACGCCCAGTGACAAGTCGAAACTACTTGTCAAAATCGAAAGGTTCAATTTTCCCTGATACAATTATTTTTATCATTAAAATGAAATCTACTTCCATTTGTTCCGCCGAATGGCACTTTTTGTCTTAAAATATGATGTAGGTTGTGATTTTTATATTTAAAAACATTCCATTTTTGGTTTCTTAGCTGTTCAATTCAGCATGCATTAAATAATTTTTGACTGGATGACGAGTTTATTCAGTCGCGGTTGAGTAGAAACCTGCTAGGGAATTGTGTACCTGCTGAGTACTTGTACGGGGACATGCAAAGACAAATGAGTGGGGATCACAATATGGCGACTGCTGACTTGCTTACGTCATGATAATACTGAATGATATGTAGTTAGTCAGAAATTATTGAGTTGATCTATTGCAATTACTGTCTGAATTTGGTATGAGTCTTTTTATTTAGTTTTTGTCAAATCGTTGTACAGGCTTTTTGAATACGCCAAATTAAAGAGTATTCAATTTTCTAAAAGAACTTTCAAACAAAACAATCAAAAAAATTTTTTTGAAGCCCGTGGACCTTTTTTTAGACGAGAAAAAATTTGGAAAAATATTTTTTTGGGAGTTTTCTTGGGATTTCTCCAGACCTGGACATGAAAAAAATTTTTCATAATCATATCTGAAAACTAGACACTTAGAGCTACAATTTGCTTTTTTTTTTTTTCTGTGCGACCATTTTCCTCGGAGTTACAGCTTGTTGGAAATCACCCAAAAATTTGGAATTTTTTTTATATCTCTTAATTTTTGTGACTAGTGTAAAATAAAATAAATCTTGAAAAATAAAAGAATTAAATTCAGAAAGAAATTCGTGGAACGTAACAAAAGTTTTTATAGTTTTTAAATTGTTGCGGAGCTCCATCGGAAAAGTAGCAGATCTTAATAGCAGTATCGGATAAGGCTTTTATAAAATCAGTACGATTTTAAAAAAGACGTTAAATGCAGTTGAGTCACGTATGTTACAGTCCGATATGATCACTGAACTTCTGTGCAATAATTCGTTATTTTTCTTAAAATAAATAATCACTGGAAATATTGTCGATTGATCATTATTTCATTGGAATTCTGGAATTGCATTTTAGATAACGAATTTGTAGTTCTCGGCAAAATCACAAACTACCAGAAATTCATCGGTTTCAAGAGACTCATTAAGACATAGATTTTTTATGCGATTTTGCAATAAAAGCATGAACCAAAAGTTCTGTTATTTTTTCATAAAAGTCATTGATGACTTCTGATGAAACTACCGTTTCATTATGACTTTATTGAATGAGAAACGAATCTTTATTGCTATAAATGAAAAAAAAAACTAATTTATATAATTGGCACATTAGGCTACTATAAGTGATTATTTTTTATATAAAAATTTCGGTAGGAAATAGCCAATGATACATATATATTGAAAAAAAATTATGAAAACGGTTCACCATAAAGGCCATTCCTGTAATTTCCCGCAAATTCCATACCTGAGCGCTTAAAATTGTACTTATGACATTTTTGAGATTTTTAAGCTCAAATATAATTTATGTGATTTTTTAAGCTCACTGATTTCGAAGAGATAATATTTTGATGCATTTGAGCTCTCCCAGCTTAAAAGTCTGATAGAAGTTTCATAGAACACTATTTTTGGATTTTTCAAATCGCAATAACTTTTGAATGGATCAACCGATTTTCACGCAATTTGCGGAGTTCGACGCAGTTTTATTATCCTCATATTTTATTTCCAAGTTTTATGCAGTGCCAGGATTCAACTGGAATAATGATCAATCGATAATATTTTCAGTAGTTATTTATTTTAAGAAAAATAACGAATTATTGTACAAAAGTTTAGTGATCATATCGGACTGTAACATACGTGACTTGACTGCAGTTAACGTATTTTTCAAAATCGTTACTGATTTCATAAACTCCTTGTCCGATACTGCTAAAAAGATCTACTGCTTTTCCGATGGAGCTCCGCAACAATTTAAAAACTACAAAAACTTTGTTAATTTATATTATCACAAAGAAGATTTTGGAGTAAATGCTGAATGGCATTTCTTTACAAGTTACCATGGCAAAGGACCTTGTGACGGTGTAAAAGGAACACTTAAACGAGCTGCAGCAAGAGCTAGTCTTTAACTACTATTTGATAAACAAATATCAAACCCCCAAGAATCGTATCAATGGGCTGTGCAACCAAATAACGTGCCAAAAGTCGGAGTAAGATATTCAACTACTGAAGATTATGAAGAAGCAACGGAGACTTTAAATATATGTTAGTATAACGCTAAAATCATCACAGGTACACAAAAGGATCATTCCGTTATGCCAAATAGAGATGTATATTTTACAATGAAACTGATTTATAGCTCAATAGAGACTTATTCTTGTTAAATATTTAAAAGGCAAAAAAAAAAAAAATAAGGAAAAAACCTTGTAAAAGTTATAAATAAAATGAAACACGAATAATTTTTTGCATAATTTTTTTAGAAAATTCGTCAAAAAACACGAATTTAAATAAAAACCTTAATCGGACAATTTTCCACTAAGTTATGGCTATTTAAAAAAAAAAAATCCCCGAAATCTTAAAAAATTCATATCTCCCGATTGGATAGATGAAAAAATTATAAAAAATTTATAAAAACCCCTTACTCTAGGAATACAAAAAAGTGTCTAAATTTCAGCGAAATCGGAGATGCAAAATCCATTGGTAGAACGAGTTGAGATGGAATACCCCATATACATAAGGTGATTTAGAATTACTTTTACGGTGAAAAAATTTAGATAGAACGGGAGATTCAAAGCATGAAGTTCCTCAGTCATTCGTGAAAATTTCAAGTAGTTTTCGAGTTACTCGCGGTTTTAATTCACCAGTCACATGTGAGAACTGGAATTTGAAAAAATATAAAAAAGAATGGATGTTATAATCTGGCAACGTCGCCTTTGTTAACTTCAAGTTATCCATAAACTTTTTATTTATTTTAAAAATTCACATTCTATAAAAATTCATGAGCTTAAAACAAAACACGTTATCAATCTCGAATATAATTTTGAGCAAATTTTCTTCGCTTTACTTGTTTTACCATTTCAATAAATAATTGTTATTACAACAGGTGGTGCTAGCCGAGTGGCCTATGGCGCATAGCCTATAGAGCACTTGGACTGACTTGCCCGCCAGGAGAAGGTTCGAATCCTAAGACGGCCTTAAAAACCAGCTTTGTTGAGATTTGACCTTTGCCGCGTATGTTAAGATTTCAAAACCTAAAAAGACCCCAACGTACCATTGCCAACAGTTAAAGTCGGCGATATGACTACAGCACGTGAAACCGACTCTAAATAATTATTAAATAAAAAAAAAAATTAGGAACACGGTTGACCCTGAAGGCCATCCCTGCAACTTTCCGCTACTTTCATAATTAAGCGATCGAAATTGCACTTGTTATGTTTTTGAGTTCTTCGAGTTAAAAAATCTAATGTTCGTGTAGTTTTGAGCTCTCCGAGCTCAAAAGTTTGATACGAGTTTATTC
This sequence comes from Cotesia vestalis, assembly GCA_000956155.1. NCBI lineage: Eukaryota > Metazoa > Arthropoda > Insecta > Hymenoptera > Braconidae > Cotesia > Cotesia vestalis. The sequence continues at coordinate 7,492 of JZSA01003171.1, forward strand.
AATCACTATTTTTTTAATTTTCTAACCGCAATAACTTTGGAATGAATGAACCGACTTTCACGCGGTTGGCAGCATTCGACGCAGTTTTTCAAATCCTATGATATACTTTCAAACACAAATTGATGAGCTGATTTGTTTCGGAATTGATGGGTCAAGCCGTTTGAAAGTTATTATAAAAAAACCACATCTGAAAAAATTTTTTTTCGTAGTTTTTTTGAGATTTTTGAAAATCTACCGGTCTGAACCGGTCAATACCATATTCAAAATCTAAGTTCAGTCAAGCCCTTTCGATTGGCGTCAACTGCGATAGAATCGGTCAAGCCGTTCAAAAGTTATGAGAGGTTTACATACAACACACACACACACACACACACACACACGGCATCGCGGAAGTAGTCAGGGAAGCTTCCTGAGACTTCAAAACGTCGAGATCTGATGAAAACTCGATTTTGGCAAAACGGGGTGAAAACAATAACTTCCCGATTTTTTAAAATCTTTGATTTTCTAAGCGGGTAGTTAAAAAATAAGACAAAAATCAAGAAAAAATTCAAGACGAAATTCAAAACAAAAATGATCACAAAATTCAAGTAAAAAATCAAGATAGAAAATAAATCTTGATTTTCGTCTTACTCTCTGTTTTTATTTTTGTCGTACTTTTATATCATATGTTTTGTTTTGAATTTTTTGTTGATTTTTGACATATTTTTTTATCTTGAATTTCGTCTTGAATTTTTGTAACCTGTTGTCTCCAAGTTTGTCTCTCCTTTGAATTTTAACCAGTCAAGTGTTAAAAAAACCCAAAAAAGAAATTTTTACATGCTGTATTTATTTGATTTAGCAGAAGTAAATTCGGGTAATTTCTATATACTGATATTACATTTATTATCATAAATATAGAAATGCCAGTAATAACAATTTGTTTTTTTACTTCCAGCTAAGAAAATTAAAAATTTTCAGAAATCGGGAATTTATTGGTTTTATCCCGGTTTGCAAAAATCGAGTTTTCAACAGATCTCAACGTTTTAAGGACCTAGGAAGCCATTTCGAGGGTTCCCGAGAGGGTGTCACTGTGTGTGTGTGTGTGTGTGTGTGCGTGTGCGTGTCCGTGCACGTGCACTTTTTGAACGGCTTGACCGACTGAAACAGAGGGTTGTCGGCGTTTGAAAGAATTTCATTCATAAATTTGCAAATGCCGTTTAAATTTCTTGTGAGTTTGAATCAATTCGGCTTGATACATTTAAAAAAATCTCAAAAGCAAAATTTTCAAAAAAATGTTTTTGTGGAATAACTTTTTAATTAGTGTATCGATCGATTCCAAAAACTAATCAGCTCTTAACTTAAAAAAACAACATTGATTGCCTCAAACCACGTCAAAATTGATTCATTCGTTGAAGCAAAATCATTGTTGAAAAATTTGGAAAAAAGTGTTTTATTTTTTACTATCTCGAAATTTCTTTCCGGATCGTTTACCGAACGTTTTGAACTCGTAAATAGCGGGAAGTTCTGGGGATGGCCTTCAAGGTCAATCGTTTTCCAGATTTTTTTAATTGATAGCAATACTTTGTATTTATTATTATTTAAGTTATTGCTCTTTATATTATGAATGATTTGAAATGTAAAGTTTTTATAGTAAAAAAAAAGAGGGTATATCATCAAAAAAAGTTTTCTAGAATTTGTAATTAATCTTTCATTTAAAGCTAATTTAGTAGTTTGGAAGTTAAAAAAAATAATTTTATGTATAAATATAATTAAAACATATATGTTACAAAGATAGAAGAAAAAATACCAATTTAATTGAAAAAAGGAACACTTTTCTCTATAATAATTATACGGAAAAATGTGTGATGGCTTGAAAAACTTTTTAAAGCTACATATTCAAGACAGAACCTTTGCAAAGTTTTTTTTTTAATTACAAAGCTTTTTAACGCTAACAAAATGATCTTATGTAAAGTCACTTGTAATATAAATAAACCGTTTAATACATAAATAGATGGTATGATTGAGTTTCATTGACGTATTTGTAAGAGGTTAAATTATTTAAATCATGAACAAAGTAAACAACAAAAAATCATAAAATGATAAGATTCAGCAATAAAACAAGTGATAAATTTAAAGAGTAAACTTTTGAAAGTAGACTAATTTAGTGTTGAACACGACGCGACGTTATTTGCATGCAACATGAAGGAGACGTACGAAAAAAGCACAAAGTAGAGAAGCACTAGTCGATATATTAACAGGAAAGTCAAGTTTCATAGCAAAATTCTTAAAGGAGATAGTTCGTACTCATTTGAATACGGCAGCAGTTAGTCGTGTTTATGCTACATAATATTTGGACAAATGATTACAAAGTATATTACATTTTTCATTGCTAAGCACTAAAACTCTTGCAATTTATCATTTGTGTATATCAAGTATGCTCTTTAAAATTTATATACAAATTTTGTACTATACCTAAATAAATCTATATTTTAAGATCATATAAATTATTCCAAAATTTTAATTTAAATCATAATTTATGGAATACAAACTACGGAGCTGTTAATGAGAAGAACATTGTATTTTTTTGTAACAGAAGAAATGTGTATTATTTTCAACAACTGATTCGAGAAAAATTTAGGAAAAAATTTTTTATGGTTAACAAAAATGTTTATTTCTTTTATTGTAATTTTTGACAGAGTAACTATTGTAAAATTTCTCAACCAAAAAAATTAAAAAATTCGAAAAAAAATTTAAGAGAGCCTATTTAGTAGTTCTTTAAGAATAACTTTACATCGAGATATACGTTTAATTAAGAAAATACATATTTAAAAAGAGCGAAATTTTTTTGGACCGTAAAAATTTTTTTAAAGTATGAAAAATTAGTCTATATATTGTTTTGACGTTTTTTAAATGGTCCATCACGAAGTTGAACTGATGTTGAGATATTTCGATTCAAACATAAGTATACCTTTCCATTTGTTATTAAACGGTTTGTTTTTGATTCATTTAATATTTTCTATCTTGAATAAATAAAGTAAAATGTTAAAATAAAAAAAGTTAACAGAAAGTATGTTTTATTATTAAATGAAACAAAATAAAAAGTACTTTAACGAATGAATTTTCTGCCTAGTTTGCGGTATAAGAATAACCTCTTCTCTCGAGATATATATGGGATGATGTAACTAGTCGTTCGACAATCCCTTTTGAGATATTTCCTCTTTTTTCTTTTCTCGATCTCTCTATTCAGTACATCCTCTATTCGCATGGTTGACGTCCTAGTACTCTTTTAGGCGCCACGTCGGCTGCCTCTCAACAACATCCCTACCACCTATATGCTATCGACTAGACTCTAGTCACTAGAGCTAGAGGTCGATACTCTATGCTCATCTTCCCGCCAATGTCGTGCTTGAACATCGCTGGCTTTCTTTCTGTTCAACGCTTTTTTTCTTCTTATTCTTTTTATTTCCCGCGGGTACGCCAAAACTTTTTCTGACAAATATCATGGGATTTGTTATCGTATTGTCTTTTATTTGACTGCTGATATAGGAAATAATGCTGGTGATTTGTTATTTCTTACCAACACTTTGAAAAATTGACAAATATTTCTTATCTATTTTAGCGGTATTATTTTTACAATAATGTTTATCGATTTTTTTGATCAATAATTTGGTGAAGAAAATTTTTTTATGTCCTACAATGGTCAAATTACCTTAATCTCGATAGATGTGAAATAAAGTATAAAATTCAGCTTACCAAAAGTTGGAAAAAATACATGTTGATGCAGTATCTGCGTTTTGTATTGATCCAGGTGTCGGACGATAAATATATCATTTCTGTAACACAAATAACAACATATACGTGAATAATATTCTACAGCTATGCCAATATATATAGTATATATGCAGAGTTTATAATTTTACACTATTTTTAAAAAGACAGGAAGAATCTTACTTTCCAATTTAAGTAAAAAATTACAATCTAACTCTTCTAATTTTCAATTAGACTTAAGATTTTGAATAACTAAAAAACACATTTTCATCAAACTAACAAGTAGAAAATATTTTTGAATAATTATTCTTAAGAGCCGACCGCCTCTTTTTCTTGTGTCGCACTCACTGCGAGAAACAGTACTATCCTTGTTGCACTCATGGTTATAAAGCTATTGCAGTTTTATGTTTTTCTCTTGAACAAACGAAAATTTAGAAAAAAACGCTTTGCTACGAAATAGATAATTAAAAAATCTATTGCGTAGCAGAGCGTGTGTTTTTTTTTTTTTTTTCCAAATTCTCCTTTGTTTAGGAGAATAAATATAAAGCTGCAATCAGAGAGACCAGTTGTTAATTAACAATTCAATTAATAGTCCGTCAGGTTGACGTGGAATTAGGTTAATTAATAGTCCGTCAGGTTGACGTGGAATTAGGTTAATTAATAGTCCGTCAGGTTGACGTGGAATTAGGTTAATTAATAGTCCGTCAGGTTGACGTGGAAATTTGGTAAATTGATATGCCGTCAGGTTGACGAGGAAAAATATAGTATTTTAAGGTATTCCGTCGGAGTGACGAGGTAATAGGAAATTGGTTATTTAGATGTAAGAATATTTGGCAAGGGCCAACGTAGGTGAGAGGTTCTCACAATTAAGTTAGTCATAAGTAAATTGTTAAGTTTTGGAATATAATTGAATAAATCAATTTAATTGTTATAAATAATTTTTCTCAGCATTATTTACAGCCCTCTCGAACTTCTCACGACCCTGTCTTTTCCCTCTCATGTTCCCCGGTTTCTGGGACACCGTGTCTAAAATCCCAGTGGCGCCCTTTCTAATGAGGAAAGGGGTAGCTAACTGAACCTGGGCAAAACTCCCTGGTTACAACCTTCATTATTGTGTAAATTATTTTCATTTAATTCAAGCTATTTATTTAATCCATCTTGAACGATACAACTTTACCAATTTTTATTTCCCTTGTAAATGGAAAATTATGACAAACGTTTATTTCGTTGTAAGCCGAGAGATTTCATTTTATTTTATAATTGAACTAATACTTTAGTTACGACCTTAAGTGTCCTCTACTCTAAGTTTGAACGCGGGAATATGGCCGACTATCTCTCTCGGTCTTGCGTTTCTGTCTCACAACTTTTGACGATTTCTTACGAAAGAAATTTACCAATATTTTATTCTTCACTTTTAACTAATTAATTTAAACAAGCATTTTAACAATTATTATTTGAGCCTAATTTTTACTGTTAATTTATTCTACGCAAATTCAAATTCTATTCCCAATTATTTATTGAACTATTTTCGGATTTTAATTTAATTTTGCTTCTGACGATTTTTACTAAACTTTCCACTGAGAGATTTTAATAAATTAATTTTAGTGTTGATTAAATAATTTTATCTTAATTATTTTAATTTCGGTTAACTCAATTTCAATTTTTCCTGGCTTAAGCCAAATCATTACTTTAACGATTACTAATCATTTTTATCTTACACACGACATGAGGATCTGAAATTAATAACCCGAAATATGTTCCTAGCATTATTAACCCAGATAGGCCTATGTGTAAAATAATTAACCTGACTAAGACAAGTCATTTATCCTTACCAAATTGATTAATAACCCGAAATAGGTCCTGGTATTAATTAACTGTTTTATAATTTTTCCAATCTTAGTTCTAAATTTAATTTATTAATTAATTAATTCGTAAAATCGTGATTGTGACCGAACGCGACATGGCGATGACCTTCAGCCGACATAAGGCCTGGCTGACGGCGCGAACCCGAGAAATTTATTAGACATGATTTTTGTACCCGGAGTTATTTCGCTTTTCCTTAATTTTTATCAGCAATCCCTCATCGCTGCACTCCTTGTTAAATTTTCTGCGTACAATTTGTCCTCGGTGAGGTTCTCAATTTTTTGCGTCAATGTTCCAGGTCACCACGTCGCGTTCTATCCTTCTCAGATTTTAATTCCCTGAGTTGAATTCTTCGCGAGGTGTTGACTTCGACAGTTCGATCACAATAAAGTTTCCAATTTTTGTTGGTTTGGTTCTTTTTCACTCTGTCATTCCCCACTCTCTCTCTCGGCGGCGGCGCTTCCACCTTGGAGACTTACTTACTAACTTATACCTACTGGCGCAAGTACTATAGAGCACAGCGCTCTGGGGAAACGGTCGATAATTAGCTAACACGGCTGGGAGACCTTCTTCGGATAAGGAAGGCCCCGTATACTCCGTTACACCTTCAAACCAGTAATACTCGCAAACCTTGTCAAGTTTTTTCTCCCACCTTAAGTGCATAATTGACTCGTGCACATGATTTATTACCGATCATCTAAAAGCGCGTGGAACAATAGGTAAACATAATGTTTTACCTCGCCTTTGGATTTTTCGGTGGAGTAACCCTGACCGTACTTCATAGGTTTTAGCAAGATCGGACGCAATCTCATCATTTTCTAAATCGATTATTATCTTACTAATTTCTGAATCACGCCGCTGCTCAACAAGAAGCCAATCATCGGAAATTTCCGTCAAATTTATACTTTTCTGTAAAATTTTATCTGAATTACTGCGTAATTATTCTGTAAGGAGATTACGCGAAAAGAAAACAGTGTGAGCCCTTCGTTTACTTTCTCTATACACGATATCAAATTTAAATGTCTGTAAGAAAGCCCACCAACGGTGAACCCTCGGTGTTAGGTCAGCCTTTTTCTAAGAGGCTTTTAACGAATTACAATCCGTAATTACTACGAACGGTCGTCTATGCTTATAATGATGGAAAAACTTTACTGCGTTAAATACAGCTACAATCTCTAATTCATTTGAATGATATCGTGACTCAGCTGAACTAGTAGCTTTGCTATAATACTCGACAACTCTATTTGAACCATTCAATTTTTGCATTAATATGGCCCCGTAGCCTTCAGAGCTAGCGTCTGTGTGCAACTCTATAGGGAAAGTTCGGGTTGAAAATCATTAAGACAGGCTCACTAGTTAATACAGAGATTATTTTCTGGCGGATATTTTCATGTATCTCAGTCTATTCAATATTTCTTTTGCTATCTGAGGTCAGACGGTATAAGGGTTTCATTACCTGTGAGAACTTTGGAATGAATTTACGAAAGTAAGAAGAGAGACCGATGAATTGTCTCAATTGAGTTACGGTCCTCGATGCAGGTAAAGCAGTTAAGGCTTTGATCTTACGTGAGCTGGGACGGACTTTGCCAGCAGAAATCTCGTAGCCCAGGTATTGCACTTAGGTTTTGAGAAACGAGCATTCCCAAAAATTGAAAGAGAACCCGGATTTAATGAGGGTGCCAACTACTTTTTGAAGTCTGTCTAACGCTTCCTCGATAGTTGAGGATATAATCATAATATCATCCATGTACACGATCACGTATGTATAAGTAAGTTCTCCGAGGGCTTTTATAACAGCACGTTGAAAGACAGACGGTGCGTTCTTTAGCCCGAATGGCATGGTCAAATATTCGTATTGTCCGTCAGACGTTACGAACGCCGTCCGTTCAATCGAATTTGTCTCAACAGGGATTTGGTGAAATCCACTGGCCATATCTAAACATGTAAAGAACTTTGTACCAGCAAGCCGTGCTATTTGGTCCGCTATGAGGGGTAAAGGGAATTTATCATCTATAGTATTAGCATTTAGTTCCCGATAATCGACGCACAAACGATCAGAACCATCTTTTTTTTTAACTAATAATATAGGACTTGCTAACGGAGAGCAACTGGGACGAATAACATTAGCCTTTAATAATTCATCTACTCTATTCCGTACTACCTGCCTTTCCTCAGCACTAAGACGATACGGTCGCCTTTATACAGTTACATTAGGGTCAACTAAACGTGTTTTAAGCTCCCCGATATTAACACGAGTACTTGGAAACCCCTGAATAGATGAATCTGTATATTCTTTTAGGATAGGAATGAGTTTCTCTTTATCATTTCCAATTACGTCAGTATCAATATCGTTAAAATGTATTTTACTAATAGACGCGAGTTTATTACATGCATTAACCTGTTTACTCTTAGATAAATTAAAATTATTTGAAGTTATATTTACATCAAATCCTAGCCCAAGAATTTCACGACCAATCAATATGTCACATTTTAAATAATCATATGCGATAACATGAAAAAGTACCTCTAACGTCTAGCTATTAATCGTTATATCAGACGAAATTTGTATTGTACAGTTCACGCTAACATTTCCAATACCCTTAAGAACTATTAAATTATTTTCCCTTTTTCCCACGATCCTAGTCGCAATACTTTCTTTAATCAATGAGCATTCCGCTCCTGAATCGATCCAAAATAAAAACGACTCAGCAGCTACTGTACAGATATCGACACGACGCTCGTTGATGTTACCATTCCCATTGTTTTTTTGAGCTTACACTTGCTAAAGATGGACATCTTGAAGCAATGTGCCCAACTACGCCATACTTGAAGCAGGTAACCGACCTTTGTGAGGTAGGGTTTGTGGCTACCTGGCTATTTGATGCTCGTTCTGACTTTCCTTTATTAATGTTTGACCGGCAATCAACACTTTTGTGTCCTAATTTTGCACACGAATGACACTTAATCGGTGACGATGATTTGAATCGTTTAAAATTAGGCTCTGAAAAATCATCTTGGTGTGGAGCAGACCTTTTTCTTGCGTAATTAAAGGCCTTCAATTTATTCTGCAGTTGGATACGTGATTTAATATCTGCCGTAAATGACAAACATTCAAGACGCGTATTGCACTGCGAAATATGTGCGAGCACAACAGACACCGCGATTTCTTCGACACTTGCACTTTTCCACTTTGAATACAGAGACGCCAATATACGACTTGAATACGAAGCCAAGCACTCACCATCTTTAGGACGACTATTTTGTAAGTTTATTAAAGTAGCCGCCGATGTTTCTAATCTACCAAATCGCGCGATGAATAAATCTTTGAATTCGGTCCACGTTATCCCAGGGTAACACACTCGAGATAACCATGAAGATGCAGATCCTTAAAAAGCTTTACTTAACGCAATAATAAGTGCACTATTCTCCTGAGGACGTTCCGCAAAACACCTATCCACAGTTGAACACCAAGCAGCTGGATCCGCATTTGAATTTTCAGGGTTGAATTTTGGCAAAGAAATATTGCGATTAGTCGACACTGGTTTTGTTACAGTCTTCATTAACTCTATCAGATTACGATTTTACATTTCCATTAACAACTGGAACTGACTGGGAGAAAAACCTGTAAATGATCCTGATCCCACTTCTGATGTCAGAGAAGCAGGAGTTATTGTTGGAGATTCAGTATTTTGTGATTCACTTATTTTTATTATTACCATCGATTAATATTCGCAATTACAACAAGATCAATTATTCAAATGAATGGACAAACTCGTACAAGGTTAACTTAATTTAGAATTCAAATAATATTAATAATATCTTGCGATAGACCGAGACATAGTAAATAACGAATTCGCGATCACCAGGACGTCCGTTCGATCTCAATCTCAAAGCAAGACTGTCTTTTTAAAAACTATTCTCAAATAGTCTGCCTGCTGCACATTTCTCTTTTTCTTATTAATTTTATGATACCCCTATCGTCCTGGGATCCCGACTACGTTGACAACCATGTGCCTACCTAGGCCTAAGCCTACTGTAATAAAACAATTTAGTTATATATTATTTTACAACATTTTGAAGAAACAGTACATTTCTTAAAATAACTAAAAAATAGAAATATCCTAAAGAATATTCTCATCGCTTCATCAGAAAATACTCCACTGTACTTTACTCTCCGACATATATCCAACATATGTTGGAGATTAAGTAACACAGTAATATTCGCACGTACACTATACACACACACACGCCGACACGTCGATCTACTGCGCATGCAGTCATGCCAAATTCTTGCTTACTAGAGTCATTGTCAATTAGCACGTTGTCGAATAAAGTCGCAATCATTTACCAATAGTTGTAACTAGTCATCGAATAAATTTATACGTCGTTTATAGCAAATAATCTCTTCTTATAATTTATACCAACTCAATCCCTGCCTAACTCCTACAATATATATATATATATATATATATATATATATATATATATATATATATATATATATATATATATATATATATATATATATATATCTATTCATTTATATTTTTATTTACATTTTTAATATTACAATTATATTTTACAGGAATTTGGATAGTGCGTTACTAAGACGATTAGAGAAACAAGTTTATGTAGACCTTCCAGATGAAAAAGTTCGTAGAGAAATATTAAAACACTACACCTCGCCATGTCTTCATAACAATCAGAAATTTGAAGAATTTGTACAAACAACTCAATATTATTCTAGTTACGATTTGAAAAAACTCTGTAAGGAAGCTTGGATGTCCCAATTAAAAATGTTCACTGATATGACTAACCACGAAAAAAATAAACCTTCTCAATCATCTCTGTTAATTAGTGACATTCAATCTCTGCAAAATGCAAAAGTAATAGTTCGACCATATGCTAAAAAAATTTTGAAGAAATATAAACAATGGAAAAATAGAAATGACTTTTAAAGTAATGAGTCAAGGGAATTACATATTTGATAAGATAATTCGGAATCTCTGTATGAATTATTAAATTTTTTAAATAAAGAATGGGAAAAATCATGTTTCAGCATGTTATGTCCGAAAAATATAATCTCAGAATTTGGTAGCTGGACTTTCGGAGGTTCGGATAACAGATGAATTTCCCTAACGAAAGGATTGTTAGGTTTTTAATTTATGGGTTCGCGAAGGTGAAAACCCCGGAGAGGGCCCCTTGGAATAGACAATCGACCTCGAAAATAATAAAATAACCTCCACTTACTATTGCGAATCCTAATTCTAACGATGATTCGGCCTTTGATTGGACTTTATACCTTTGACTTCCGCTGTTTGGCTTCTCCCTTCCTCCTGCTGACTGGAAATTGAAGATTGAAGGTCGAAGGATGAAGGTTGGATAGTTTCTTAATTTATAAATGATGGAACACTTGGATTCGGGTTTTTAGTTTGTACATTATGTTGAACTGGCCCTATGGGCAAACACGTCTTAATTTACACTATTCACTTATTAACTAATAACAACATAAAACAAGTTGAAAGTTTATATGAGTTCGTAACCGGAGTAACGACTCCGGCAAACAAAAGTTCGCCGATTATAAATTCACAGAAGAAGAAAATATAATTTGAGAGGGGACCAGGTCACCAGAACTGCGGGAATCTTGATTATCGTAAAGACGAATCGTAGCTCGAAGAATCACTATCACAGAACTCGGAAATACCGTTAAGGAAATCGAAATGTATAGTTAGGGGAAAGATGACTAATTAATTTAATAATTGAAGTCTGCCTATACGTGTCGGGGTATAGGACTCACCCGGGCTTTAAGGCAGAACTGTTACCTTGTAAATAAGCTTGTGAATTATGGTGTTCGCGGTTTTTATCACCTCGGTCGCGATTTAAAAGAGGGGCTACTAATTAAACAATTGGTTCTTTTGATGAGGTGTCAATGCGCAGTAATGTGTATTCTTCAACCACGAGTCAGTTGTCGCGCAGTCCTGGTTGTTGTTCCCTAAATATGCAAGCGCTGCACTTTTCGGCGGGAATGGGAGGCCCTGTATTTATATACAGTCTGCCGGATATAACAAGCAAAGTTAAAATGATTGTTTTCTACTGATTTAGATCAAATCACTCCTGTGTAATCAAAGAATATGGAAGCTGAACGAAAATGGTTTCACTATAAAAAAAAAAATTGCTACAAGTCCAGGTTCACAGCCTAGTACAAACAAGAATTAGGAAAACGTCAGACCCTAAAGGCCATCCCTGCAACTTTTCGCTTATTGTATACTTATGTTTTCAAAATTTCACTTCTAACGGTTTTAAGCTCTTTGAGCTCAAAAATATAATTTTCGAATCATTTTGAGATCTTCAAGCTCAGAAATCTAATAGAAGCTTGATAAAGCAGTATGTTTGAATTTTCAAACCGCAATTAATTTTGAATAAATGAACTGATTTCCATGTGCTTGGCGGCATTCGACGTAGCTTTTTAAGCTTCGTGAAAAATTTTTGTTTAAATCAATCGAACTAGAAATTTCGGAATAATTCCAAAAAAACACTTTTCGGTTTTCTTTCGACAACGATAACTCACGAAAGAATCAATCGATTTTTAACGGGCTGACAGCGATCGACATAGTTTTTTGATGTTAAGAGCTGATTAGGTTCAAGAATCGATCGGTAAAGCCGTTTGAAATTTATCCCGAATAAACCCCGTTTGAAAAATTGTTTCTTGTAGTTTTTTTGAGATTTCTCAAAATCTACTGATCCGAATCGATTTAAACTGTATTCAAAATCTAAGTTTGGTCAAGCCTTTTCGAATGGCGCCAACTGCGATAGAATCTCAAGTAATGAGAGGGTCGGTCACACACACACACACACACACACACACACACACACACACACACACACACACACACACACACACACACACACACACACACACACACACACACACACACACACACACACCATTGCGGGAATAGTCAGGGAAGCTTCCTAGGACCTTGAAACGTCGAGGTCCGATGAAAACTCGAATTTCAAAGAAACGGGGTCAAACCAATAACTTCCCGATTTTTGAAAATTTATAATTTTTTTTAGCGGGAAGTTAAAAATTTATTTTCTTTTACAATAAGATTTCTATGCCTCTGTAGATTTTTCTTATTCTTTGAACGTTATCTTTCAAAATTGCTGATGGTGATGTTCATACGACAGCGTCTGTGCAGAGCACACTATATTACCAGTTTATTTCCGCGGCGTAATTATACTTGAAACTGCAATGTATGTTCTTTAACACCTTTTTAATCAGTTAATACAGAATGCAACTCAGAATACACTACGGATTGTTATGCATTCCTAGTTAAAGAAAACCTTTAAGAATAAATTATAGAATTGTAATTGAAGATCTTACTTTAACTTTTATGTTATAAAACTAATCTCAAAATAAATACTAACAACTTAGTTAAAATTTAACAGTTAACAATTAATGTTCTAGTTGAAGTGGAACTTTACGTTATCCAAATAAACAATCAAATGTGATCATAGTTTAAACATATAAATTTGCGTAAGTTATCTAGAAGGAAATTGAATCTTTTTCCCAAGGCATAACATAAAATTGGTGGCAGCTAAATAAGATATCTTAAGTTAGTACATTAGAAACACTTAGTAACTTGAGAACAAGCATTTTAATGTAAGTAAGATCAAATTATTTACATATGCAGATCGGCAATTTCGTAAATTATATCAACATAAAAATTTTTTCTGATGAAAGCGAAGAGTCTAGTGAAAATTCGATAAACTCGTCAGAAGTGTCTTTCAAAATATCAAAAATACAAAAGGAACTCATATTCATTATTGATTCACTACAATAACAAATTAATCTATTGAATACGGAAGCTCAAGCTCTCAAAGAAAAAAAGGAGCAAAATGAAGAATTACGAAAGATGGTGCAATAATTACGAGAGCAATACATTAATTTAAATGAGCAGTTGGAAATGTTTATGAGAGAAAAAGATGAAAAACCAGAAGTTGAGAGTACACTCGTTCCCAGTGAATCAAGTTATGTAAATTCTGCAAGAATAAAAGATTTGAAATCTCATTTAGAAGTAATCACGGAATTTGACGGTAATGAGATATCGGTCGAAACCTTTATTTTTGAAATTAAATCAATTTCTAATGAAATTCCGGAAGAGTTGCGAGTACTATTCATTACATTAATCATTTCAAAGAAAATAGTTCTGTTGTGTAAATACCAAATGTTCGCGACAGAACACTTGGTAAATTCGCACTCTACTGCATCAGTGGTGCTGCGACTGACGCGCACCCTGATAGTCAACTCCCCGAGGCATATAGACGGTTACGTGCCAACCGGCATAATTATTCTACACGCGGTGGCCAGCTACACGTGCTCAGTATATACAGACTACGTAGTGCATCTTTGTGCAAGTCAACACCTCTTCAAGTTAATTTTCATCATTGGAAATACAGGTACCAATTTATCATCTAACAATAATTATCTATCAATACTCTGATCAATAATATAATTAAAATAGTAACCTCTCGATTGTTTATGCCGGTATCTCGGGATCATTTGTACTATTATGTTAACAATTTTCATGTACAATCAGCATTTACAATAGATTAAATAATATTTAGGATTAATAATATAAAATATGTGTGACTCATCAATATAAAATTTGTCATCAGTACAAGTCTTTGTCATACCTGGATGAGGTGATGTCACCAATCACCAGGTATGCAATTAATCTCATAATATCTAGCTTCTTTTGTGCTCTTGTGAATGCTAATGCAGTTCAGTTATCGTTTATACTCTCCTCCGTGCTCTTCACTCGCATCATCGCTCGTAATAAATATTGTCGCGTCATTAATATTTTTATTGTGATAAAATAATAATCAACAAATTTATGCAATTAATTTGATTTTATCTAATAATCAAATGTCGTTAATTTGATTACTTCAACGCTCTTATGAATTAAAATTAATAGTTGTGTATGGTGCCAACATATCAGGAACTCATCTTTATAATCACAATTACAGTATTTCAATTGCTTTATGTAGAATTAATTCTCATATTATGTACTTAATTAGTTCAATTAATTTAAGACATTAAAATTATAATAGTTCATAAGAATAAAGTGTTCACTAATTTTAAGCTGTGGTATTTTATATAATAAACGAGAAAACCACTAATGAGTGATTTACAATTTCTTTTCAATACCCAGATCCGGTAAAATAAATATTTAATGTTAAGTTTAATAATTTACAAGTTCGTGACGCTAGAAAAATGATTGACCGTAGTGATATTCGATCACTAGAAGATTTGATTCGAATATTACGTATCAATTTTGGGGAAAATAAATCATATGATGTCGCTTTATTAAAACGAAGTTAATGTCAACAAAAAATGAAAGTGTTCTTGATTGCAACAAAAAGTTTAATGATTGCCATTTAAATGTAAACGTGCGCTCAATAATAGTTCAGAATTTGATGCGCAAACCCGACTTTTTATCTTAAAAAATGAAGAAAGGCAGGGTCTCACTCAGTAAGTACGGGGTCTTCGCGCCAGCATTGAATTATTTGTGAAATCGAGCAATCCAACCGCGATTCGAAAAGCTCAAAATTTAGCATAAAAACTGTTTAAATCTCCTGCTTGACCGGCATACAAAGTCACAATACTAACCAGCAGTGGCCCTTGAGTAATTATGATACCCAAGTTTCACCACTGTGGTATTAAAAACGTTTTCTACGTGGAGATGGAGAAGAAGGGCTATTCCCTTTCTTTTCTAGTGATATGGGTTATTGTTTTTGCTTTTGTTCAGTTCACTCCGATTTAATTATTTTTTGCTTTACTAAATTATAATTAATTATAGTGTTTCTTACAATTATTATTTTCTTATCTAATTACTTTTCATTTCAATAATGAATGACTATTAATTTTACAGTTCTCATCAGTTTATGTTATAAGATTTGTAACGTTAAAGATTAAAATGTGTTGGCCGTGTGTTCAAGTTTATAAAGTTAATCGATAATTAAAAAGTGAATCGATAAATAAAACAAACTTGTGTATTAGGAAAGTGATATTAGTTAACCCTTTAATGTTCTGGAGTATCAAAAAATCTCAGTGTGAGCTGTTAGTGAGAGAGCCAATCATAGTCCTATTTGCGGTTGTGTGATAGACGGTTTAGTTGTAGTAGTGTGTCTATGCGTCCCTTTCTACTATTTTTCGAGTTCCTTCTCTAGGAAAGACTATATCTCTCTCACATAAAGAAAAAGACATATGACTCAAACTAAGAGTGGGAATTCAAGGCCGAACATTAAAGGTTCAATAAATATTGTTATTATTTTACAATATTTTCGCTCATTGTATTTTGATTCACGCACACCAGGTCCTCTCATTATCTTCTCACTCATACCCTTCTCTTATGCAATTATCATTTCTGTCCATGGTCCTTTGAGCCGGATTTGCGTGAATCAGTACAATAAATTCAGTAGCTTAGTTGGTATAAAACTCTCAAAGTCACTTCACTACCGGTGCATTGCTGAGTACCTTGGACATTGAACCTCACCTGTAGAATATTATTAAGGGACAGATTGTGCTAGTTAATGTTTTGAAGTGACTCGTGAACAGTGATTACTTAGGAACTGTTTCTGCTCTGCCATCTGGGTTATCCACCACATCTCACATAAAGTTCTCAACGCTTATTGTCAGTTTGTTCTTTACTTAAGCTACTTATATAATTTTATTGACCACATTTACTGCCTTAATTTTATCACAGATTCACTATGGCCCGTAGCTACCCAGATTGGTCTGCAGAAAAACCGCGTTTCAGTAATTTCATCAATTGCTACAGCCGTGGAAGCCGGCATCATTGATTCTTGGCCGCTCAGAACGGCTACAGTGAAGTTGGAGACTCTCACCGCCTACTGGCAGAAGTTCTCAGGCAAGCATGGAAAGATGCTGTCATCAAAGGTCGACGTGACCGAGGAGTACGCTTACTTTACTGACGGATCATTCGACAATACTCTGAAGCTGTTTGAAGCAGCTCAGGATGCTTTGCTGCAACGCATCAGTGAATTGGAAGCTGCTTTGCCATAAAACGGAATAGGTTTGGGTAATTCTAGTCTCGTAGTGTACAACAAAGTCCGCCTCAATGTTCCAGTAATCCAGGTACCTAAATTTTCAGGCAAGTACCAGGATTGGAGGCATTTTCATGACATGTTTACCTATCTCATTGGCCAAAATACATCTCTCGCCGCTGTCGACAAGATATGTCATCTCAAAAACTCTCTCGAAGGCAATGCAGCCTGCCTCATCGCCAACGTCAAAATCACTGGTGATGCATTTGCTCCTAATTGGGACACCGTCGTCGCTCAGTACGACAACTGCTTGTTGATCTCAGCTCAACTACACAAGCTGTTTAATATTCAACCTGCCGACAGCAGCTCGGCAAAGCAGCTTAATGTGATTCTTAGCGTTTATCATGAAGCAATTGAGGTGCTCAAAGCCTTAGGGTCACCAACCCAACATTGGGACCATATTTTGGTCCATCTCATCACCCAAAAATTGGATCCTGCACTACGCGAAGTTTGAGAGGTCAAACTAGGCTCCGGAACTGACTTCCCGACCACAAAGAGCTTCGAAAATTTCTCACCGGCCGAGCCAGAGCCCGAGAAGCCATGAAAGGCTCCAAGAAGTCTTATGCGGATACTCGTACGACTAAAAATTCCAAACTCAAGTTTTCAGCAGCTACAGTTCATGTAGCATAGGCCACCAATCTTCAGCCGCCTCAGCAGTCTCAAGCATCGCAGTCTCAACCGATCTTCATATCACCCTCTCAGTATCAAGCTTCAAAGCACACACTCTCATTCGAGTCGGACTACTGTGCTTGTTGTGAAGGACATCATTTCATTGTTGGGTGTTCCAAGTTCGAAGCAATAAACGTCGACAAATGGTGTGAATGTGTAGTATTGTACCAACTATGCCGTAATTGCCTAGGAGACCACAAGTTTGCTAATTGACGATCCAAACGCCGTTGTAAGGAGTGCAATGATGACCATCACTCTATGATTAATGGAGCAAGTCTACTTAAGTTATTATTCTTACCTTCAGAAGACACGACAGATGACTGACCTGATGGTGCTCCAGTCACTTTTCATTCATCAGTATCTCAGGATTGACAATTACGCAATTGTCAGACAGCAGTTATTTTCTCATCAGTCACCAGTCAAAAGTTAATCTCACCTCGGCAAACAGTACTACTTGCGACTGCTCAAGCCGTAATCTCAACTGCATCAGGGTCTCAACACCGTGTCAGAGTTCTCATTGACTCAGGATCAGAATTAACTCTAATTTCTCAAGCCGCTGTTCACCTGTGTAGTCTCACTCCCCAATTATTTCAGATCCCAATCTTGGGAATGGGAAATGCCGCATTTAATCACACTCTAGGTGTCGTCAGTCTAACCGTACATTCTTGTCTCCCGCCAGAATATAAACGCATCTCAGCATACAACCTCAAAACCATCACGGTGCAAATCCCGTCAACCTCACTCTCATCCGCACAGTGGCCTCACTTCAAGGACTTAGAACTTGCTGACCCGAGTTATTAAAAGTCTAGCAAGATAGACTTACTCATCGGTGCGGACTTCTATGGTCAGATTATACGTTATGGATTACTCTTGGATAAAGCAGGAGAACCCATAAGCATGCAAACTATGTTTGGTTGGGTAATACTTGGTTCTGTCAGCGCCAATTCGCAACAACCACCATCTCTGTCTCACCATCTCATCTCCAACTCTCAACTCCACGATTCTCTCACCAAGTTCTGGGAGCTTGAGGAGGTTCTTGATGGTCCAGACAACACTCTTACTGTTACAGAGATCGAATGTGAATCACACTTCCAAGCTACTCACTCTCGAGATTCCATTGGACGCTACATCGCCAGGTTACCATTTTTCTCATCGACACAACAGCTTAGAGCCTCTAGACATATTGCATTGCGCTGCCTCAAACATCTTTTCCGACAGCTCTCTCTTCAACCGAATATCCTGCAACAATACCAAAACTTCATTTCAGAGTACAAGACTCTTGGTCATATGAAATGAGTTCCATCTGATGCTCCCGAGCCAACTACTACTTATTACCTGCCCCATTATTGTGTCGTCAAGGAGGACATCAGTAAATTTAGAGTCGTATTTAATGGTTCTAGTAAAACATCCTCTGGAACTCCACTTAATGATCTGCTACACACTTGGCCATGTTTGCTTGCAAAGATTGCAGACGTTCTCATGTATCTGTGGAGTCATCGATTTATTTTTCTCACTGAAATTGTTAAGATGTTTCGGCTTATCCTCATACCTACAGATGATTGGGATCTTCGACGGATTCTCTGGATGGACAATAACGAGGTAATAACTTTCTAATTAACTACTAATACTTATGGAACTCGTTCTGCCCCGTTTATTGCTTCTAGAGTAATCAAAAAACTGCTCATCGACAACGGTCCGATTCCCACTGGCCCCGGAACCCTTCCAGAGAGGCAGCTACGTAGACGACACTGGAGAAGGAGCTGATGACATTGAAACCCTCAATGAAATCGCTCAAGACGTTTAAGATCTCTGCAATGCTGGCGGCTTTTCACTATCCAAGTGGAAAGGAATCATCCAGACTTCTGTAAAATCTCATCATCTTCCACTACAAGCAAGTCACATTCGTTCTCAGACTCCACTTCAAAAACCCTCGGCCTTTCATGAAACTGTAAGGATGATGCCCTCACGTTCGGGGCAAAAACTTTTCAATCACTCAGCACCACCAAGCGCACTATTATACCCAAGGCTGCCCAACTATTTGATCCTTTAGGATTGATTTCTCCTGATATTGTCAAGACTAAAATTCTCATTCAAGAACTTTGGTTACAGAAGGTTGATTGGCACGACCCTTTGGCTCCAGAGTTGGTTTACCGCTTGAAGACTTCTCGAGAGGAGCTTTTTCAGCTCTCACAACTTAAAATCCCGAGGTAGATGCAACTGACACCGAAACTCCAAAACGTCGAGATACATCGATTTTCTGATGCCTCACAAGCTGCCATGTCGGCTGTAATATATTTTTGAGTACCTCAACCAACTGGTCCTGCTTTCATTTCATTGTCGTGCTCCAAAACCAAAGTGGCACCTCTCAAATGTCTCACCATTCCGAGACTTGAACTATCTGCTGCTTTACTACTTTGAAAATTAGTATCTCATGTCTCATCAATTCTACATCTCTCTCACGTTGCCACCTATCTGTGGACTGACTCATCTGCCACTCTGGCCTGGGTAAATAGTGAGCCAAACAAATGGAAGGAGTTTGTCAAGAACCGAGCGGAGGTTATACAGAATCTTACTTCATCCACAACTTGGAGATACATCACAGGCAAGCGAAACCCTGCAGATTGTGCCTACAGAGGATTATCAGCATCTCCACTAATATCTCACCTACTCTGGTGGTCGGGCCCAGCCTAGCTGTCTGACTCTCCTACACAATAGCCATCTCATAAAATTCTTAGCACGTCCACAGATGTACCTGAGAATTTAGCTTCTGAAATGCGTCCTTGCAAATCTCACTTTTCAGCTTCTGCACCTACTTCACCAATAGCAATTCTCACACATTCTTATATTAACCTCACAGCACTGTTACGCAGCACTATAATGGTTTTCCGAGCAATCTGATGTTTTAAAAGGATTCCTAACTCAAGTCTTAATGTTTTACCTCTCACTCCATCAGAATTACAGAAGGCACTCAGCTATTGCATTAAGACTACCCAACAAGAATTCTTCTCAGCAGAGATCACAGCATTGTCTTAAGGGAAACCACTCAAGAAATCCCATGCTTTAACTCGGCTAACGGCGTTCATTCATAAAGCGGGTATCATAAGAGTTGGAGGCCGACTGCAGAACTCCAAATTGGACTCTGATAGTAAATATCCTGCTATATTACCTAAAGACAGTAGTCTATCACGTCTTATTATCTCAAATGCACATTCCGCACTCTACATGGAGGTACGCAACTCACATTCTTACATGTCCCAAAAAAGTCTTGGATTATCGGAGGTCGAACTCCAATTAAAAATTTCATACATCACTGTCTCACATATGCCCGCATGCGAGGAGTCCGATCTCAACAGCTTATGGGTCAGCTTCCCCTTCATCGCGTCTCACCATCTTATGTCTTTGAAAACTCTGAAGTTGATTACACAGGCTCAGTATCTTTGAAGTTTTTCCAAGGTAGTGGTACCCAATGCTGGATAGCAGTCTTCGTATCAGCGTCGCCGATAGGTGAAATCTTGATTACCCTTTCTTCGAAGTCTGATTACCCGTTTTTACCCAACTCCGTTACCAACTCTATTTATATGAAAATTTATTTAAAATCTTATACTCTTACAGTGTTGATAACATAAAATAAATAAGATTATTAATTATTACATGAAATTCTTTATTTCATATGAAAATTTTATTATGCTTGTAGCAACATTATTATAAATTTAACATTTAAAATTCTTATAAAAGTCATAACGTAACATACATAAATATTCTAACATTTAAACGTCTTTTTTATCCCAAATGTTAGTATTTAACATTTATTTATTTGTTTCAAAGTTAATAATGTCATTGTATCTGGATAAAAAATGATTAATAATTTCAATATACTTTAATGTATCAGTTGATAAGTTACTTCTATGATCAGTTTTTACATTTTTAATATTACTAAAAATTCTCTCAACGGTTCCATTTGAAAATGGTAAAACGAGTAGAAAGTGGATAACTATTTTTAGATTTTTAAACAATAGTTCACCATTAGCTTTTTTTTTTAAAGATTTCTTTCCAATAATCTTCTGAGTCTAAATTTATATCAATATTGAAATCAGTCAAATCCAACAACTCGTATCGCTTCCATTCATTGTCCAACTCTTGCAATACAATATTTTTTACAATATTTCATCTTGATTAAGCAGATTACCCGATTTTACCCACCCAAATCTAATTACCCGTCTACTTACCCATCCGATGTCAAATTACGCGAAAAATGGGTAATTGCCTGGGCATTGGCAACACTGCTTTGTATGTCTCTCAACATCAGCCGTGCACTTTGAAGTGACCACATACTCGGCTGAAGGGTCCTTAAGGCTTTTCGACGTTTCACCAGCAGACGAGGAATTTGTCGAAATTCTTACAGCGACTGTGGCACAAATTTTAAGGGCGCAAATATCATTCTCATGCAACTTCTCAGTGAAGCTCTAAGAGAATCTACGCATCTCCAGCAGCTTCTCACCGACGATAGCAATCAGTGGCACTTCAATCGACCGGGGATCCTCACATGGACGGAAAGTGGGAAGCAGCGATCAAATCCATGAAGCATCATCTGCAGAGAACCATTGCTGATGCCTTACTTACTTACAAAGGTTTCTCAACACTCCTCGTTCAAGTCGAGGCCGTCCTCAATTCTCACCCTCTCAGTGCTCTCTCAGATGATCCGGAGGACTTCACTGCCCTCATGCTGGGACACTTACGTGTGCAGCCATTAGCACGGTTTTTGAGCCTGGTCTCACCTCAATACCAACATCTCGTATTTCTAATCTACAGCAAATTCAGGAACGATTCCAACATTTCTGAAAACGTTGGTCATCTGAATGCCTCCAAGCTTACCAGTCGATATCTAAATGGAATACTTACCATACTAGTGCTATACTCTCGGACGAGAGATTTCCGCCGATGAAATGGCCTGAGCTTCATCCAGGAGCTGATGGTCTTACACGAGTTTTCACAATTCGAACATCATCTACAACCCTCAAGCGTCCCATTCACAAGCTGGTACTTTTACCAACGACTTCTACTGCAACGGATGCACAAGCTATTCATCATTGGCTTCTCCTAAGGTAAAGAGAAAGCGAGAAGAATGTTTAAATCTCCCTTTTTACCGGCATACAAAATCACAATATTACCAGCAGTGGCCCTTGAGTAATTACGATACTCAAGTGTCACCACTGTTGTATTAAAATAGTTTGTAAGTGGGGATGAGAAAGAAGGGCTATTCCCTTCCTTTTCTAGTGATATAGGTGATTGTTTTTGCTTTTGTACAGTTTGCTCCGATTTAATTATTTTTTGCTTAACTAAATTATAATCAATTCTAGTGTTTCTTACAATTATTATTTTCTCATCTAATCACTTTGTATCTCAATAATTAATGACTATTAATTTTACAGTTCTCATCATTTTATATTATAAAATTAGTAACATTGAAAGTTAAAATAAACACGTGCTGGCGCATGATCAAGTTTATAAAGTTTATCAATAATTAAAAAGTGGATTGACAAATAAAGCAAACTTGTGTATGAATAAAGTGATATCAGTTAATAAGTATTTTTATTATTTTACAATATTTTTGCTCATAGTATTTTGATTCACGCACACCAGGTCCTCTTATTATCCTCTCACTCACACACTTCTCTCATGCAATCATCATTTGTGTTCAGAAACAGAAAAAGAAAAACCGATTTCACAAATTATTTACAAAAGGACTTCTGTCAACAATCACAAGGCTCAGCATAAATCATAGGAAAATAAAAATGCAAAGCCAACGAAAGGTCAAGGAACTCCATAGAAACCAGAGCACAAAGACAAATATCCTTGTCATAATTGCGGAAGTTTCGAACATTTTATAAAGAATTGTCTTCAGAAACGACAAGTATCATATCAAAATTCTCCATCACGACAGGTGCCAAATGTTCCATCAAATCAGATAAATATACTCAATGTAAAAAAACCTAAGAAATCGAGGAGCAAGCTTCATGCTCATAGTCAAAACCACCGTCGGACATCGAAGTCATTCATTCCTGGCAGTGACAGGAGCAACTGTAAACGTTATTGAATTAAAATGTACACTAGGGTTATCAGTGAAAAAAATTAACGCAGAAACCACTGGAATTGATGATAGTGTAACAGTTTTGTTTTTTTGTCCAATTGGCCTCTTATCAATTAATAAACAAAACTAAAAATGAACAACAAATTAGAATAATTATTAGGGCGTTACCAGGTTTATCATTACGGTTCCTGGAACCGGTCCAGAGCTGAGAAAACTTATCTTAGGGTAGAGAGTATAGAGGATGGTGCTGCTGAATAATAAAAAGTTAATTAACCGATGCCTTTCTTCCCACCAATGCCTTATCCTCCGTACACTCCTGGATATTATCCTCCTCAACTTCCGTACCCGGCTCTATATTATCCTGAGCCCCCATACTCTAATCATCATTCTAATTCATACCGAGACAGATCTATGCCCCCCACTTCATTCAACCAACGTACCGAATCTTTAAACTCCCAGGGTACTCGCCGGCAAGACGCCCTCTTCCGTACCAGGCTCCATATTATCCTGAGCCCCCTTACTCTAATCATCGTTCTAATAGACCTATGTCCCCCACACCACATACTGAAGCTTTAAACTTCCAGGGTACTCGCCGGCAAGACGCCCCGACGAGCGAACCAATAATATCGCGTCAATCTTCAACAATCAAATTTTTGACGACAGAAGATGCATACACTGGACTGGTACCTCAGGAAAAGGACCAGTAGTAACTCTATTCGCCCCTGAGTTAAAAGGCGGGCGTGGCCGTTTTCTTGTTGACACGAGCGCAGATATTAACGTAATCAAACTTGACTCTTTACATCCTCGTTCAGTAATAGCTGCTCACGAAGCATTAACTGTATCAGGAATTACTAATAATAAAATAAACACAGTCGGATCTACCAAATTAACCTTTTTCAAGAAACCACCAAAATTTCATGTTTTTCGCGACAAATTGCCTATTCCTACAGATGGTATTATCGGAGTTGATTTTCTATCTAAATAAAAGGTAGAAATTTCATTCCATCATGGTACTATAGTTGCCGATTCAAGACCCATTTCTCCTATTCCTTTTGAGACTCCTGTAGATTCACGACCTTCTGTACGTGAGCCAGATCTTTTCCAAAATATACCTGAACAAGACGATGACCCCACAGTTTTTATTATCAAAGCTCGCACACAAGTTTCTATTCCTATAAAATTAAAACCAACTCGTTTAACTACCGGATATTTACCTCGTATTCATATCGATAAGGAACATGTTTACTTAAGCGAAAATTTAGTTACAAATTTTAACGGCACTTGTTATGTTTATGCTATTAACGCTTACGAAGAAGATGTGAAAGTTACTAGTACGCCTCAAGAAATATCTTCTTACGACAGCGAGGAACAATCAGAAGGTTTTTTTTCGGATTCAGATAGCGAAACTCCAATAGTTAACAAAGATAGAGTCGAAAGAATCATAGAAAATTTACGCATTGATCATTT
Source organism: Cotesia vestalis (assembly GCA_000956155.1). NCBI lineage: Eukaryota > Metazoa > Arthropoda > Insecta > Hymenoptera > Braconidae > Cotesia > Cotesia vestalis. Next base: position 32,456 of record JZSA01003171.1, read on the forward strand.
AAATTCTGAAGAACACGAAAAGGTAGTTGGATTAATAAAAGAATATCCACACTGTTACTTTCCCAAATTTTGGATGTAATTAATTAAAATTTTAATAATTTATTTATGTCCAGATTTTGACCTCATTATGATGTCAATAGACTCTAGGTGGGTCGTGTCACTGATTCCTCCGCGAAGTGCTTTTTATATAATACAATTTAATTTATAAAATATTTTTAATATTTTACTTTTAATTTTACCTGCCTTCAGGTAGGTGATGGATAGAGGCCTGAACGCTGGCTAGCGCTCTGGGCGATTTCACCAGGGTGAGAACAGCTAATAAGCGCTCACACCCTGGGGGTAATAGTTAGGATATTTTTGGATAGAATACCCGAACGCTGGCTAGCGCTCTAAGTAAAGGAATCAGGGTGGAACGCTGATAAGCGCTCTCAACCCTGGGTTGGGGTTTTAATAAATTTCCATAATTGTTTAACAATTAACAAAATTTATTATTAAGGAGTTGGCAGGCTCAGCCTGAGACCAGCAGAGATTGCTCCTCTGCTAAGTCCTCGGACTGATTGTTTCAGATTAAGTCTAAAGACAGAATGAATATTACAATAATAATTACAATGAGTTTTATAATGATTTTTAGCAACGTTGCATCTCAGGTTACCCTATGTGAACATCAACGCAGTCCAAATCCCACAACGTAGACTGTTTAGCAGTGTTACCAACTCTACCAACTTTTAGGTAGATCTACCTACTTTTAACTTTTTTACAGATCTACTACCCTGGATGAAAAATCTACCAACTTTTTTAATTTTTCAAAAATTTGATTTTATTTATATTTTTACTCTCTAGTCACCAACCGAATTATTTAATTTTTTTTAACTCCGGTGAATTTTTGAATTTTAAACAAACTAGAAAGAGGGCGTTGCTGTACATAACTGTCCGTCATTTTATTATTTATGTATATTTACTTCTGTATATATTCATATGGCAGCCATAATTGTTATTATATAAAGGTTCAGTGTTTGCAATAAAAAGTTTAGAAAGTGCAATAAAGTGATTTCAATATTCAGAAAAATAAAAACATTTAAGATGATTGAGAGTGATAATGAATCCGATGAAAATTCTCCTCCACGAAAACAGAAAAAACTCCATTACGATTAAAAGTACAACAAAATGTGGGAAAGTGAACCAGAATTCGCAGGTTGGATAAAACCTAGCACTAAGGGAAATACATTTTTCTACTGCACAGCATGTGTCTCTAATTTGAAATGTGGTGGAGGAAAATTTACAATTTCTAAGCATGCAAATAGTCTTAAACATATAAATAGTGTTAAAGGTTTGTTTGTATCGGTTTTATGTCATCAGGTCCACTGGGTTACTGAAATAACCTTCTTGTTCTTATGGTTCAAAACTGTGTTATTTGGATAATACCTATAATTAATCTTTGTTTTCTTTAGCTACTGTACATCAACCACCTATTACTTCCAAGTTAATTACGTCATTGAAATCTTCTGAGAAAAAGATAGAGTCAGCAAAAATAAAAATGGCATGTTTTTTGGCAAAAAATAACTTATCATTCAATGTCGCAGGTATTTATTATTTTCTCACTCCAATGTTAGTAATTTTCAAATAGTTATTTTATTATATTTAATTAAAGTTTCAATATTGATATACAAGAGTCACAAGTAATTAGACACTAAAATAAAAAAATACAAAATTTTTGAATCGCACGATTAACAACTAAGTTATAGAATAATTTTTCCGTTTATTTGGTATGTTCAATTACCTGTAACTTATATTCATTAAGTTGAACCTGCCATAATCATTGAATACTTTATAATTTTTTAGGTGATCTGAAGAATCTCATCCAATCTGCATGTCCAGATTCAGAAATAGCTAAGCAACTAAAATTTAGTAGAACAAAAGCTCATGCTATAGTGACAAATGTTACTGGAAAAGTTGCACATGAGAAACTACTAGATCAACTGCGAAATGAAAAATTCTCCTTGATAGCTGATGAAAGCACAGATAGATCGACTACTAAGCATATGGCGTTGGTTGCATGGACTGCAGTTAATTTTACAATAGCAGATAATTTTTTATGCTTGTTACGAGTATCCGATTGTACTGCTGTTGCTTTACATCGAACTTGCAAAGATTTTTTTGAAAAGGAGAATATTCCTTATAAGCAAAATATGATTGGATTTGCGTGTGATGGAGCAAATAATATGTCCGGAGAAAATCTTTCATTAGCTGCGTTGTTTGCTAAAGATATACCGAATTTATTTATTATGAAATGTATTTGTCATGCGTTTCATTTATGTGCTTCTTATGTTTGTAAAGAATTGCCACGAGGAGTAGATGATTTCGCAAGGGATGTATGTAGTTATCTGAAAAATAGCCCAAAAAGACTCGATGATTATAAATACTTCCAGATATATTTAAATATTAAACCGCAAAAACTTCTGCACCCATCCCAGACAAGATGGCTTTCTTTACTTCCTGTTGTGTAGAGGCTCATAGAACAACTACCTGCATTAACTCTGTATTTTGAAAGTGCTGTTTTGATTGATAGATTACTTGCTGCTAAAACAATACTTGAAAAATGCTTGGCTCCATCTACTATTATTTACTTGCAATTTTTAAAATTTACGTTGCCATACTTTCACGACCTTAACAGAGAAATGCAATCGGAAAGCCCAAAGTTGTTTGTCTTGTACGAAAAAGTATTTGCTACTTTTAAAACGATCTTGGAGTGCTTTATTAAATCGCAATGTCTGGAGTTGTCAGATGAAGAAAAAGAAGCCAGCACAGATCATTCAGCAAGCTTAGAAACTAAAATTTTGAATATAAAGTATGACTTGAAGACAAATCATTTACCTAACAATCAAGTATACCTGGGAGGTGACGTTTTAGCATTGTTAGCACAAGAAAACTTCGATCACCCATCTGCTTTACATGGATGATCTGAAGCTGTATAGTGCTAATGAAAATCATCTACGGGGGGTCCTTAACATCGTAGCAGAGTACACACGAGATGTCGGAATGTCTTTTGGGTTTGACAAGTGTGCGGTCGTACATCTGGCGAGGGGTAAGTGCTCTGATACGGGTGATGATGTCGAGTTAGTAGATGGGAGCGTCTTAAGACTATTAGACGCCGGAGAGTTGTATCGATATCTAGGAATGGAAGAGCACCGCATGCATGCGGTCTCTGAAGTCCGAGAAACTCTCCAGAGCGAGTATGTTAGGAGACTCTGGAAAATTTGGTCCTCCGAACTTTGCGGCAAAAATAAAGTCTCTGCCACTAACATGCTCGCTGTCCCAGTCTTACTATACTCATTCGGTGTCATGAAATGGGCCCGAAAAGATTTACGACATCTCGATATCAAAACCCGTAAGATTATCAATATGGATCGGAGCATGCACCCTAATTCTTCAGTCGCCAGATTATACCTCTCCCGGTCCATCGGTGGGAGAGATATTCCCTAGGTTGTTGAGAATGACAGTTGCAAAATTTATTGGAATATGCCATTTGCAACAACCCGGCGGATAGATCACAACAAACCTGATATTGTGCTCTTCGACAAGACTACTCGTGACATTTATGTCATTGAGTTTTCGGCCCCGGCTGAATATAACATCTCAGCCAAAGAATAGCACAAATGACAAATATATCAGGATCTCCTGTTTGAAATTGGCAAACTTTACTCAGGTTACCGTGTCAAGCTTGTCGTCCTGATTGTTGGCGTCCTTGGAGGGATGAAACAGTCTTTTGTATCCTCAATTGCCAAAGTTCCAGGTTGCTCATCAAAAGCTGAGTTCTTGGCAGTGAGGATGTAGAAGGCAGTTATACTCGGTTCTCTCCGTCTCTTAAGGGAAATGACTTTGGCTTGCTGTGATCACTAACCGCCTTGTTGTGCGGAGTGATCCAGCAGTAACGGATGTAGCTCAGGCTGGGCCCTCGGAGAGTCGGACTCCGGGGAAAACCCCCTCTGAGCATTTAATAACAAAATAATAATAATAATAATAATAATAATAATAATAATAATAATAACCAAATAATAAACAAAATATCAATATATACAAGTACTATATACAATCTTTATACACGTGCTTGGGAGACGAGCCGCGACCTCTATTCTTGGGACTCGCGACGCGTTCCATGAAAACTCTAACCCTCACTCGCTTCTAAACGGACTTGTACCCTTCCCCTCTACCTAAAGAGTTAGGCTCTGTAGTCAAAAAGAGTCACGGGAGACGTAGGAAATAGCCACAATCCCTCCGCAACCACCTGAGTACCCCGATTAGATAAACCAATCCAGGAAGTACCCGGCCTAGGTTCTGGGCAAAACATACCCTATGGAGATATGTCCGGAGACACCTGGACCATGATCTCCAGCTACTACACGACAACTGAGTATTACTTCGATGAGCGTGATACCACTCTCCTCAGTAACCTCGTCTACTGGGGTGTATGTCTGATCGTAGGAAATGCCCACAATCAGACCATACACGGGCGATACGGCGACAAAAAGAACGTGAGAACACTGGAGCACAATACCTGTTTCCGTGGTCTTCGACGCTCTGTTACTACTCTGCGAGAAACACTTCACATTACAGCTCAAGTACGAATGACCAAAACTGCCGAGAAAATCGGTCTTATGCTTTCGGGATGCCATTCTACTCCGGGACAGCGTGAGTTAAAGTGCGACGTCTAGCGGCGCTCAGCGAACTACAGTCCCTATTCTCTCGGGTGACTGCGCGCGCACACTAGTGTCCCCACTATTGCTCATTCCCACTCTTCTCCTTTTTGCTTCTTCTTATTCGCTCAGCGCGTTTTTCTCTCGGGTCGCTTGCACTGGCTCGTCTCTTTATATATTTCTTTTTCTTCTTATTTCAATTAACTAAAATATATCTTTTACAATATTTAAATATTATTACAAAATTATATAAGTTACGTGTTCGTCACAACAAATTTACTAAAGAACCAAATCCTCTTTTACCAGAACCACGAGGTAGAAATAGTGCTTTTCCAAATCTCGTTACAAGACAAACTCCTCCACCAGATCTAGACCCTGAACCTGAACTCACTCTTTCTCCTTCCAAAAAGTGTACAAATGCCCTAAAATTTGCATTTGACGTTGACAATGATTCTCTGAGTGAATCATCGAAACAATCTACACCTGATAATAATATCCCTCCCTCTAGCAATCCTCTTAAAAACGTTGTAGAAGTCTCCTCAGACCAATCCTCTAAGTATGATCCTTATTGGTGGGATCACGCACCAGAAGATAAAAATCCAAATCCTTCTCCGCGAAATGGAAATCGAAAACGATCTTCTCCTGTTACCTTCCAACACCCCGTTGGTAGTTCCACTCCTCTCCATGACAATACCTTCGACTCTTGTGGTCATAGAAGAACAGGTGGTCATAGAAAGAAATCCTCGTCCACTTATTCATAACATAACAAATGAACTATTCTATCCAGATATACATACATCGAAACAAAATCTTTTGAAGGTACACATTACAAACGAAAATTTGACGTATCATCGTGATAATTATTTACATTTTATTCCTGCTGACTGCGAATTCACCGCTCCTATCTCTCCATTATTAATTGACACTGATCAAATCGACCCTCAAGATATCAAACTTAAAAAGCCAAAACCCAATCGAGTAATAGTAACAACTATAGGTAAACACAAAATTTTGAGTGCAATAAATAAAAATAAATATTTTGATTCATTCTCAACTTCCGAACTTACTGATATTTTAAAAATAACAAAAGACGCGATTGATCATTATCAATTAAAAACTTTGAGAATATCCAAATTTGGAGATATGTTAGATAATTTTAACTCCGAAATATTTTCTGAACTTCTCTATGAAATACTTAGTCAATGCGATTGCTCCATTACCTTTTGTAGAGGTAATGTAGTTATACCTGCAGAAGAATCTTGAGCTGATATAATCGCGGAGTACCACGAAAGTCTTACTGGTGGTCACAAAGGTATTACAAAAACTCATAGGCGAGTACGTGAACGTTTTTATTGGCCAAACCTTAAAGATGACGTAACAGAATTCGTCAGGATTTGTAAGAGCTGCCAAGAACAAAAAACTGACGCGTGTTAAGACCAAAGAACCTATGATCATAACAGACACTCCTGCCGAGTCTTTTGACAAAATTTCAATAGAAACATAAGGACTTTTACCTATCACTCCTAACGGAAATCAACATATATTAACTATTCAAGATAACCTTACAAACTTTTGTGTAGCTGTTCCCATTCCAAATTTAAAAGCCGAAACTATAGCTGACGCATTAACTCGGAATTTTATACTAAATTATGGATCCCCTCGAGTTATTCTTTCTGACCAAGGCTGTTCATTTGTAGGCAATGTTTTCCATCATCTAGCCAAAACTTCTAGGATTAAACATGTAACTACATCTAGTTATCATCCACAAGGAAATGCTTCACTTGAAAGATCACATATTGTTTTAGCTGAATTTATTAAACATTATGTAGATAAATATGAAGACTGGGACAAACTTGTACCATTTGCTATGTTTTCCTATAATACTTCCGTGCATGAATCTACTAATTTTACTCCTTATGAATTAATATATGGTATAAAGGCCCGAACTCCAAGTTCGTTTCTTATACCAGAAAGGAGCGAAACTTACGGCGGATATTTGCATGATTCAATCACACGAATGACGGACATGAAAAATTTCGCGCCTCAAACTTTAGTTAAATCTAAACATCGTTCAATGAAATATTATGACATGCATTTGAATCCCTGTCCTTTTGAACCCGGTGATAAGGTTTATGCCCTTTACGAACCGAGAAAAGGAAAGTTTGATTCACACTATAAAGGACCTTATGTCATTACAGACGTTTTTGATAAACATACGTATGGACTTCGAAGGCGGAAATACTTATTGGGATTTACTACCTGAAGACAATTGCGCTTATCGCAAATTTGGAGTCCTATATGAGGATTCATCTATGTAATTAAATCTAACACAAACAGTTCTGAAAAAGAACTATATATGATAAAATCCAAAGGTACCACTTTTGCCGTAACTGCAAGAGGGTTTTATTTGAATTGTCTTTTTCTTCTAATTAAAACCGACCACCCAAAATTGTTCATCTTAGATTCGGAACGTAGCGAATTTTTACCGCTAAGTCAACGAGTTGCAACCCACAATATGGATTTATTCACGTATGTACATGCAAAGTTTGTGTATTTTGAACAACATCTTAGGAAAGAAATGATAGTATTATAGAGGGTGCCCCAGAAGTCGCGCATCCCATTGTAGAGGTCGGAAGAGAAAATTATTCTGAGACGAAAAGTACTTAGCCATTTTTCAATTAGACGCATAGATAATTAATTATTAATTAATGAAAGTGACCAATCAGGAGCGCGCCACAGAAAAATAATAAGTGAGTCGAAAGACAGTAGGAGAGGCGAGGGTAAGACGCCAGAGCTGCTGCCGGCTTCTCACGAAGTAGACCGAAAGTGGGGACAGACTGACCGTAGATGGCGAACGTACGTGATGCTAGGTGAATGTGTGAGATCTTGCGCTAGTGTAGACTAGAGTGTGTGTGTCGGTTGTTATGTCCACCCCAAAATTTTTCTTTTAAATTTAAATCACCCGCGCAGATGGAAGACTTCTCCATGCGCGAAAGCCACAATAAACTATAAACTACGCGACTGCTGGTTGACTAGCGGGGACTTCTGCGATCTCAGCACCGCGAGTATTTAAAAAGGCGATCAACAACCAACGCCTTGTCTTTGAGCAATTAATTCGACTTCCGCGTTTAATTGACGGACCCGTGCCTTGTAAAAGTCCCTTATCTTAATTTGCGCTGCACTTAAGACGAGTTCAGACTCGGTTCAACCGGCAGGCCACGTATTAGTTTTAATCATTTAGAGAACCGGAATCTCAAAGTTCTAATTTGCCCTGCACTTAGGCGAGGATCCGGGCAGTAAGTTTAAACTAAACATCTTTAAAAGCTAAATTTGCGCACTTTACCCTACGGGGGACTGGAGGACGTTAGCTCAAATAAATAAAATTCATTAATGTTAATTTCGATCTGATAAAAATTACGAAAGTGTAGAAGTTTTGGTGTTTATTAAATAAATCTTGAAAAGTGAAATCTGTTATAAATAAATTCATTTTATAAAAATAAGAAGCCCTTAAGATAAGCAGCCCAATCCACCCACATCCATCCGCTGCGAGAACCAACCAAAGGGCCCAATCAAGGAACTGGGGCTAACAGCTGCCCTTAAACCACGGATCTGACCATCACTAAAGTTCCTGCAGAGAGTAAGTACATCCACTCATATAAATATCCGTCAGTCTCAAACGAAGGCGTGGTAAGTTCGTATCTCGAAAACGTCCCACATAAATAATTAAAACAACGGAATTAAAACCTCCGTTGCGTATTCTTTAAACTGTTAGTCCAAACCTCCACCGTTTACGCTACCGCTCTAAAAACGCCCTTGGACATAACACGGTAATGATGCACGTATAAATGTAAGTAAAGCTGTTTTTATTTATTCATTACAGGCACGAGATTTGACCAAAGTCGACGAGGAAAATAAGATTTTCATTGAAAAATCAAATACTGGGCGGGCATGGCTGGATTTTGATTTCTATTTAGAATAATAAAGATAATTTTTAATTAAAAAATCAGTAGCGAAGGTCAGTTAAAGGCTCTGGGCAAATGTGACTCAATTTTAAATTTTACTTGGAAAAATTGAGGCAATTTTTTATCAAAAAATTAGTAGTGAGGGTCAATCAGAGGCTATAGGCGGATGAGACTGAACTTTTATTTTTATTTGGGAAAATTGAGGCAATTTTCAATTGAAAATTCGGCAGCAAGGGTCAGTTAGAGGCTCTGGGCAGATGTGACTAAATTTTTATTTTTATTTGGGAAAATTAAGGCAATTTTCAATTGAAAATTCGGCAGCAAGGGTCAGTTAGAGGCTCTGGGCAGATGTGACTAAATTTTTATTTTTATTTTGAAAAATTGAGGCAATTTTTTATTGAAAAATTAGAAGTAAGGGTCAGTCAGAGGCTATGGGCGGCTGTGACTAAATTTTTATTTTTATTTGGAAAAATTGAAGCAATTGTTTATTGAAAAATCATTATTAAGAGTCAGTCAGAGGCTCTGGGTAAATGTGGCTGAATTTTCATTTTTATTTGGAAAAATTGAGGCAATTATTAATTAAAAATTTAGAAGTAATGGTCAGTAAGTGGCTCTGAGCGGATGTGACCCAATTTTTCTTTTTATTTGGCAAAATTAAGGCAATTTTTTATTAAAAAATTAGCAGTGAGGGTCAGTCAAAGGCTTTGGGCGGATGTGACTCAATTTTTATTACTATTTTGAAAAATTGAGGCAATTTTTTATTGAAAAATCATTAGTGAGGGACCGTTAGAGGCTCTGGGCAGCTGTGACTGAATTTTTTTATTTATTTCAAATAATTGAGGCAATTTTTAATTACATAAATAACTAGCGATAGTCAGTTAGAGGCACTGGGCGGCTATAGCTGAATTTTCATTTTTATTTGAAAAAACAGAGGCAATTGTTAATTAAAAATTTAGTAGTGAGGGTCAGTTAGTGGCTCTGAGCGAATATGACTTAATTTTTCTTTTTATTTGCTGAAATTGAGGTAATTTTTTATTGAAAAATCATTAGTGAGGGTCAGTCGGAGGCTCTGGAAGGATGTCACTGAATTTTAATTTTTATTTAAAAAATTGAGAGAAATATTAACTAAAAAGTGACGAGCAAGGGTCAGCTAGAGGCGCTGGGTAGCTGTGAATGGATTTTATATTTATTATGAATAATTCAGGCAATTTTTTATTGAAAAATTAGTAGCGAGGGTCTGTTAGAGGCTCTGGGCGGATGTGACTGAATTTTTATTTTTATTTGGAAAAATTGAGGCAATTTTCTACTAAAAAATTAGTAGCTAGGGTCAGCTAGAGGCACTGGGCGGCTATTTCTGAATTTTGATTTTCAATTATAATAATTAAAGTAATTTTTAAAGCAGAATCGAGTGCGACGGACAGTTAGAGATATGGGGCGTTAATGACAGGATTTTTTAATTTATTTGGAATTATTGGAGTAATTTTTAATTAACAAATTTGTAGCAAGGCTCAAGCAGAGAGACACTAAACAGATACGAATAAATTTTAATTATTATTTGAAATAATTGAAGTAATTTTTGAATAAAAATCAATAGCAAGACTCAGGGAGAGGCATTGAATGACAGTAGCTAGATTTTTTTTATTTATTTGGAATTATTTTAATCATTTTCAATAGAACTCAGTAGCGAGGGTCAAGCAGAAGAACTGGGCGGCCGTTACTGGATTTTCATTTTTTTATTCTAATACCAAATAATTTCCGTTGAAATAGTAAGGATTATTCAGAGGCATTAAGCGCTTGATTTATTTTATTTAATTAATGAAATCATAATAATTATTATCAAAATTAAAACCCGATGGATTCAGACGAAACGATAAAGTATTGTTGGTTGATTTATTTTAGTGAATTAATGAAATAATAGTATTTATGAATGAAATAAAAAAAAGATCAACTTAGACGGGTTAACAGACGGCTGATTCATTTTGGTTAATAGATAAAATCATAATTATTATTATTAAAATAAGAAACTGGTTGACTCAGACGAAACGAAAGAGTACCTTTGGCTGATTTATTCCGTTCAATTTATAAAATAACAATTATTATAGGTGAAATAAATACAGGATTAACTCAGACGCGTTAAAAGAAGGTCAACAGCCGATTTATATTGGTTAATCAATAAAATAATAATTGTTTTTAGTGAAATGGATAAATGATTAACTCAAACGGGTTGAAAGAGGGTGAACAGCTGATTTGTTTCGGTTAATTGATAAAATCATAATTAATATTATGTTGAAAAAGCCCTCAAGGTCCTTATTAGGTACTAACAATCGTACTGATCATGACCAGAGAGCCAGTCATAGTTAAGATCTTCATTAGGCACTAACAAACGCACGGACCATGACGAGAGAGCCAGTCATAGTGGGAAAATATGCTAAGTTGTAATTGAGCCGCTACCTTCGATACCCCCACTCAGTCCATCGAAGCTAGCGAGCCAATGTATGCATACAATTCAATCCCCTCTCAAATTACCAGACCGTTTAAAAGAAGCAGCGAGGAGAGCTGTAGCACAGTCCACTTTTATCCATTGAGCTACGAGGATCAAAAAAAGGAAGAATTCAACTAGTCTACAGCAAGCGAGCAAGGCTTGTATATAAGAAGAAGTTTAGTTATCAAGGTCAAGCGAGCAAGGCTTGACTTTTAGTCTATCGTCTCAACAGTTCATCTTCAAGTCATCTCAAGTGTGCAAGGTTAACTTGCATTTGTCCATCTCAACAGCTCTTTTCAGAGCTCACAATTTAAGGCTCTTTTTCAAGAGCGAGTGACTAACAAGTCATCTCAAGTGCGCAAGGCTAACTTGCATTTGTGTGCGCAAGGCTAACTTGCATTTGCCCATCTCAACAGCTCTTTTTAGAGCTCACAATTCAACGCTCTTCTTCAAGAGCGCGTGACTAACAAGTCATCTCAAGACTACTGCGTAGCCTTAACCACAACGGTCTTTTTCAAGGCCAACAAATAATTTCCGTAGTAAGAAAACTTACCCAAGTTTGAGGGAAGGTACCGGCATTAAAACCAAACATATTATTTAAATAAAAAACCGATGGACTTAGACAGGTTAATAGAGTGTCGTCGGCTAATTTTTCCTCTTTAAAAAACTTCGTTATTTTTATTCTTTTGTTTTTGCGTCTTAGTGATTCAATTTTTTCTCCGATTTCATTTGTTTTTTTTCCGTCTCTTGGCTAACTGTTTTTCACTGTCAGTCGTCTTCGAATTATTTGTCAACAAACATCATAACCATGGTTTATACGTCTGCTGATTATACTGAGATGATTATTCTCTATGACGAGTGTAATCGCAATGCTGTGGCGACTGCACGCATTTATCGTGAGAGGTTTCCGAATCACGTTAGCTATCCGGATAAAAACGTGATTCTTCGCGCTGTTCAGCGCTGTCGTGAAACCAGCACTTTGATGCCAGACAACGTCGAGCGAGTCGGTCGACCTCGTGACGTCCGGAATTGAGGCAATGAAGATCCCGGTACGAGTACGAGACGGTTAGAACGTTGGATCCGTATTTCACGTTCGATAATTAACCGTATTACTCGCACTGAGAAGATCCATCCTTACCACAGGAGAAAAGTGCAGAAATTAGAAGGTGGAGATCATTGCTTACGAATGGACTTCTGTCAATTCATTATTGACTCCAACGACGCGGATCCAGATTTTCTACGGGGAATCTTGTGGACTGATGAATCACTTTTCACACGGGAGGGGTGTTTTAATTATCACAATACCCATTGGTATGACGAGAAGAATCCGCACATGACGGTGAACCGCAATTTTCAAAATAAATGGAAGATTAATGTCTGGGGTGGAATCATCGGTGACCACGTAATTCTTTATGAATTACGCGACCCAATGGACGTAAGTTAAGATTTGAGTATACAAGTTTTGGGAAGTACGGGTTAGCGAGTGAGCGAATAGAAATATTTTAAGTTTAATAAAATTTATTTAATTAAATCTAACTAGAAATACACGCGTGTAACTTAAAAACGAGGTGAAGCTAATCGGTTTTCGGACTAACTGATTCTCCCAAAAACTACATCTCGGCCCCTCACCTCTCAGAAGGTGGGGGGTACTCGAGGAAAGTAATGAGAGAATATGATGGGTAGAAGTACGTAAGTTGTACGTAAGTATGAGACTTAGTACAAGTAGGTATAGGTATAGATTCTGAAAGTATGGAAAATTACAGAAGTAGAAGTATAGTTGAGGAAGATCGGTAGAAGTATATGTGAAGGCAATCAGTGGACTCAAGGACCCGGTCGCTGGCCATGCGACATAAGTTTCTAATCCTTTAATTGCTTTTTAGAAAACGAAAGGTTATTGGGATTTTTATGGGAAGGTTTGGGAAAAACCCTTAAACTTCTTACAAACAAACTTATACATATTTTTAATCCTAGTACAATGTATTTTATTAGGGTCTCGCCAGCTGCGAATGTGAATTTTATTACTTGCAATACAATTACAAGAAAATAAAATTTCCCAAAATGCTCTTGCAGTAGACGAGACTCTGTCAGTTGCTTGGCATCACCAAGTAAATTAAATCTAGTATAATTTATGGTGATGCGACACAACTCACGCTTTTCCAACTTAATAGCGTTGTAGAAAAACTTCAACTTAAATAATAATATATTAACTAACTATTACTAATAAAAAATGTTAATAATTAGAAATCGTTCATAAACATTCATGATAATAATAATAATTAAATAATGTAATAATCATAATTAAATAATTTAATAACTATGACAAACGATAATTAAGTAATTACATATAATTAAATAATAATAATTATAAATAATTATAAATTACAATAACAATGATTGTAAATAATAATCATTATTATCATTATAAATAATTATAACTCACTTACTAAGGAGTGGGTGGAAGATATGACCCCCACAAAGTAATAAATTTTAGATGCTGAGGATTTAAATTGCGTCTTTTTGTAAATTATTTGAGAGTTTTATCATTCATAATGTCGAGCTTTTTTTACGCTAGTGATTTTTGTGTTTTAATGGAATCATTTGGTTTTCCATAATCAGTTAGGTCGTCCTCGTCGGCCTTAAATCTTTCTTAACTGAATTCATCACTTTCATGTACCTCTTTCCTATTTTCCTACAACAAACCGTGAATTCTCCTTATTACAGGGCACCCAATACCTAACATTCCTGCGTACTGAACTTCCTCAACTACTTGGTGGAGTCAACGAACAGCCCACTTGGTTTTAGCATGATGGAGCACCGAGTCACTATGCTGGTACAGTGCGAGACTTCTTCAACGGCACTTACCCTCAGTGTTGGTTGGAAAGGAACGGACCACGAAGGTGGCCCCTGAGATCACCTGACTTGACGCCAATAGACTATTTTTTGTAGGGAAATTTTTAGAAGTCGGTCTACTTTGATGAGCCCCAAGACCAAATTGAGACTGTAGCACGGATTCATGCTGCTCAGACAGCAGTCACGCCGGAAATGCTAGGAGCTGTACGAAAGAATCTGCTAAAGATATGCCGGCTCTGTATTCAGCAGAACGGACGGAATTTTGAGCATTTACTAGATGGAAATTAATATTCCCGAATGAAAAAATTTTTTATCTGATTATATATGTTCATGTATATGATCATATATGATCTTATATAATAATATATGACGTTATATATGATCATGCATGATAATATATGGGGTCATATATAATTATATATGACCCCATACATAATTAGATCTGATCATACCTGGCTGTTATAAGCCCATATATAAGTTTATTTATGATCAGATCTGATTATATATCAGTCTATATATAATTAGATATGATCATACCTGGCTGTTATAACCCCATATATATTCATATATAAGTCTATATATGATCAGATCTAATTATATATGAGTCTATATATAATTAGATATAATCATACCTGACTGTTGTAACCCCATATATCTACTATATAAAAATAAGTCGGGTTTTCCTTCCTGACGCTATAACTCCAGAACGCACGAACCGATTTCCACGGTTTTGCATTCGTTAGAAGGGTCTCGGGCTCCGTGAGGTTTACAGCGAAAAAAATTCAGGAAAAATTTCAGCAAAAAAGCGAGAAAATCTTTTTTCACATCCAGCGCCATCTCTGATACATAGCATGTATATATATATATATATATATATATATATATATATATATATATACACATAGGAGACTTTCTATAGATATAGTCACTCATCACGATTTTTCTGGAACTATAAGACCTAGAGACTTGAAATTTGGCAGGAATATTCTTTTCGCCGAGTAGAGGTCAGCTAAGAACGGATTTTAGAAAATTCCACCCACAAGGGGGGTTGCGGGGGCGTTAACAATGAAAAATTCCCGTTTTTAAACTATAGCTCCTATCGACTCCTAATTTGGTACTCATATACGTCCAAGGAACTGCTCTCCAGGTTTACTCTCGTCAGTGCTTATTATTGTGCCCCTAGTTCCAAAAATAAAAAAGTTTCAAAAACAAAATCTAAGAGCGAGCGGAGTTCCACGTGGTCATCACAATATATCAATGTCTACTGCCACCATTTCGGAAGAAAAAATCAAAGCAAAACCGACCACACCAAACTCACTATCAACTGACCTGCGCTCTACCTTTCCTACTTCACGAAATACTCCACACACAAGCAAAGGCCGACCAACTAACCTTGCACGTCTGGGAACCCAAAGATAGTTATCGTCTTCCTCTATCCTTGACTTCGTGGAGAACAAGAGAAAACGCGAACCGGAAGAAAGTTCCTCTTCTGTTGATATAGAATTCAGAGCTACTAAAATTCTTAACAGCACACCTACCTCCTCTGCTACCAAAACACTAACAAAAAACGCAGAAATGGATAAGATCTTGCTTGAAATAACTGCTCTAAGAAAAGATCAAGACTTGAAACATGAAAAACTCTCTAAACAAATCGAGAATACTCCAAAGTCTTTTCAAGAATCATGCACCGGTATACTAACAAAATAAAACGCTCTTCAAGAAGATTTCCAAACAAACTTAACTCCATCGCCAAAAAACTAGATAACATTGAAAAAGAAAACAATAGGTACAAGATTACTATTACTGGTCTTACACTATCAAAAAAAATCTAAGTAGAGGACGTCATAAGCTTCCTCAGGTCAAAATTTAACATTGATTGTTCCATAGACTCTGTCCAAATCCTTCCGAAACGCGTAATAGTTGATCTAAAAAACTCTAGCTCAAAAGCTATTGTTTTGAAAAACAAAAGGGAAAAAGTGATTGGTACAAAAATCTTCAGAAATCCAGAATGTACTAGTACAGAATCACAAGAAGACTGGCACCTTCGTACTTCCAAGAAACAACTCATGGAGGATGGAAAAAAGGTTGAACGTAGGCACAATGTCCTACTTATAGATGGATGCCCTTATCGCTGGAGCGACATAGACAACAAATTGGTAGCGGTTTCCAACATACATAATAAAAAGAGTGTCAACTCCAGCAACGTGCAACCTCGATCAAAAAACTAACAAGTCTTTACAGAAGCTGTAAGCCGGTGAAAATATCTTTCTGGAATATTCATGAATTACCAACTTAGATCATTGCTCCTTACTGCTTAACGCTGACGTGATTGCTGCATGTGAAACGTGGTGCTCCATGCCCCCTCAAACACCTTTATCATACCTCTCTGATTTTCATACATACTGGTCCAATGCTATCAGGGAACACTCTGTTGGAAGAGCTAGCGGTGGGCTTATTACTGCTATTCGCAAAATCCATAATGCTGAGGTTCTGGAGTCCACTCCTTGGTGGATATTTAATAAGGTCCAGATGTCGAACACCACCATCATAATTGGTTCCGTCTACTTTCTTAAATCTATTGAAATACAGCAACTACTTGAGCTATTGCAAGACCCTATAGACTATCTTAGAGAATCACAACAATTTGACATCCTGCTCATAGGAGGAGATATGAATTTCAAAGTGGGCCTGGCTGAAATGTGGCCGGAAATTTTCACTGGCGCGACCCTCAATGACAGTATGACCACCACTGACCACACTGTACGTGAAAGAGGCCACAAACTTTTAGGTTTCATGACTGAAAACAACTTTATTCTCATAAATGGCAGATCAGCGAGTGACTTTTCAGCCCAACCAACTTTTGATGAACGAGGAACCTCAATCATAGACCTGATATAGGCAGATTCTGCATGCTTAGATTACATTGCAGACCTGGAAGTCATAATGGAACCGTCTCTTTCTGATCACAGGCCGGTGTGCCTTACACTCAATATCGATGGTGGCAATGACACAAGTGATATGGTACATTCTCCGGCTCAACCCCGTTTCATAACTTAAATAAAATGGTCGGAGACCTGCAAAGTTGAATTTCAGAGACAACTCTGCAGGAGCGAAACACCTGATATTTCCAACTCAAATACGTCGGAAATCTATGAAGTGATGAGAAACTCTCTACTGAAATCAGCTGATTTAGCTGGTATCCTTATTACCAAGAAAATATTCCCTGGAACCCAGACCTGCCATTCTAATCCTTGGTTTAATGCTAGCTGTAAGGAAGCCAAACGCAATTTACGAAAAACCCTAAGAGCATACAAAAAACAACTACTTCTGGCTAGACTTAAATCTGAAATAGATACTTTTAGAATTTTTGGATCTGATCATAAATAGACAATTATGCATGATTATATATGATTAGACAAAATCTTTTTTCATCGGGATTTTTACTTTTAATTGTACAAGTGATTTTAATTTTAAACATTTCACTAATAATGATAATTATTTTATTATTTTACTAAAAGAAAACAGCCAACGACACTCTCTTGTTTCATCTGAGTCAATCGGTTTTTTATTTTAATAATATTAATCATGAATTTATAAATTAACCAAAATAAATCAGCTGTTAACCCTCTTTTAACCCGTCTGAGTTAATCCTGTATTTATTTCACTAATAATAATTATTATTTTATTAATTAACCGGGATACATCAGCCAAAGATACTCTCCCGTCACGTCTGAGTCAACCGGTTTCTTATTTTAATAATAATAATTATGATTTTATCAATTAACCAAAATGAATCAGCCGTCGGCCCTCTGTTAACCCGTCTAAGTTAATCTTTTTTTTATTTCATTCATAAATACTATTATTTCATTAATTCACTAAAATAAATCAACCAACAATACTTTATCGTTTCGTCTGAATCCATCGGGTTTTAATTTTAATCGTAATTATTATGATTTCGTTAATTAACTAAAATAAATCAGCCACTTAATGCCTTGGAATAACCCTTACTATTCATTTTCAATGGAAATTATTTGGTATTAGAATAAAAAAAATTAAAAATCCAGTAAGGGCCGCCCAGTTCTTTTGTTTGACCCTCGCCACTGATTTCTATCAAAAAAGATTAAAATAATTCCAAATAAATAAAAAAACCTAGCTACTGTCATTCAGTGCCTCTCCCTGAGCCTTGCTATTGATTTTGATTCAAAAATTACTTCAGTTATTTCAAATAATAATTAAAATTTAGTCGAATCTGTTCAGTGCCTCTCTGCCTGAGCCTTGCTACAAATTTCTTAATTAAAAATTACTCAAATAATTCCAAATAAATTAAAAAATCCCGTCCTTAACGCCCCGTATCTCTAACTGTCCGTCGCACTCAATTCTGTTTTAAAAATTACTTTAATTATTATAATTGAAAATCAAAATTCAGCAATAGCCGCCCAGTGCCTCTAGCTGATCCTAGCTACTAATTTTTTAGTAGAAAATTGTCTCAATTTTTCCAAATAAAAATAAAAATTCAGTCACATCCACCCATAGCCTTTGACTGACCTTTACTACTGATTTTTTAACATAAAATTGCTTCAATTTTTCCAAATAACAATAAAAATTCAATCACATCTACCCAAAGCCTCCGACTGACCCTTACTAATGATTTTACAATAAAAAATTGCCTCAATTTTTCCAAATAAAAATAAAAATTGAGTCACATCCGCCCAGAGCCTTTATCTATCTGGTCATTTCAGGCTCCTGAAAGTTTACAGTTGAATACATACATTAACAAACTTACACAATTCGATCTCCAAGACCCCTATAATAAAAACAAAACTATATTGCTACCTGATAACTCTCAACTTATTAGTTCAGTCCCTAATGACAATTTTAGATACATTAGATATTTGCGAGTTTAAAGCTAAATGAAGAATTAGCAGATCATCAATTACCTAACTCAAAACTAAATACAGCCTTATTGTATTTAGAAGTATATAAACAATCGGCTCATATTACCCGATCCATGTTTGTTGATTATTTAAATATTTGAAAAGATATAATAACAGGTATACAATTAGGACAAGGTAGTCAACTCTTTGCTGGTATTTTAGATCCGGAAAAGTTCATCTCATTAGCCAAAGAAAGAACCACAGTTGACAATCAAAATTTTTTACCACATTTATTGGATAATTTTACCTTCAACCACTTATTACATATTTCTACTCTTGAATTTAAATTTTACGATGAGAATTTATTTGTTTTTGTGAAAACACCTTTATTAGAGTCAAAATCATTTTATTTAAATAAACTCCATTCATACCATGTTGGCCAAACTTTTGGTAACAATACAAGAGGTTCAGCATCGATCCAACCTTGTTTTGACTACCTATTTACTGGTATATACCAAGTTTGGTGTCCCGGGAAAAAATGATCAGACCTGACCATGCCTGTTCATGTATGATCAGGCCTGAAATTAGACCTGATCAGACCTGTTCATGTATGACCAGACCTGAAATTAAACATGATCATGCCTGATCAGACCTGTCCATGCCTGATCAGACCTGTCCATGCCTGTTCATATCTGACGTGTTAAATACGCCCAGGCCTGTTCATGCCTGACCGGACCTGCCTATGTCTGATCAGACCTGTCCATGCCTGATCAGGCCTGAAGTGTTAAATGTTTTGGAATTGATCGGCCATCTGATGCTTTTGATTCTTCCTCATCTTCGGAATTTTCGTTAGAGAAATTATTAAGTTCCTCTTTTACTTCTCCAACTGACATCCTGTCATCCTCCTCTTCAAGTTCAAGAACATTGCCAACATCAATTGGCAACTCCTCGTCAACTAACGTTTCTGCATCTGAATCCACTTTTTCATCTGAACTAGAATCAACTAGGATCGGCACTTCACCGTCATCATGAGCAAAACTTTCCATTTTTTAACCACGAGAAACACAACACCCTCAAAAGTCTAAGGCGAACTGACTAAAACGACAAGGCCACCTAACTTTTATGTGAACTTCTCTATTATAGTACACATTATATAGACGAACTTTACCATGCATATATTAAACTACTGTTAATAATATCAATTCAGAAGGTGCATTTGAATGAATAGTAAATTTTCTTTTCAGAAACGGAACCTTTATTTATTACATATTACAGCATAAAAATTTTATAATACAATAGTTCCTTTTAGAGCCAACGTCTAGAAGTCAACCGAGTCCTAGACATCAACCACAAGGAAGAGCCTGTGACAAACAAGAAGTCCAACTCATACCATCTTCTTGCAAATACTGGATGCATAATCCTCTTGATCTCCTTCAATAAACACGGCCATACAGTCGGAACACTACACAAAAATAAAGGACATGGGTACTCCATTCAACATCAGTTGTTCCCTTGGACCAACAGACATCACCCTAGCTGAACCTCATTATCAGTAATATGTAGGATAATTGGATCGATATCAGTGACCCAGCTTCTAACCTTACTGTTTTTCACACACAGAACACTCTGCCATAACTTGAACCTACTTGCGACTTATTTTTGGACTTAGAGAACAATTTATGCATAATCACCACCACGGCTTCCTTTATACATCATCCAAGCCATGGGACTCGGAAGACTGCTGGACCTTCTAGTGAACCATAAATCACTAAAATTCATTCAAGTTGTCACTAAAAATTTCTAGTCGTTCAAAAGCACGCTCTGAACCCATAATATTTCTGTACAAATTTACACAAAGTATTGTATAAATAGTCAGCTCTCGTGAAATAGGGCTAATTTCTGAAGCATGGAGATGTGACGTATGTAGGGGTCATATCGTGCCAAATTTTTGCTGTCTCTTTTCACTCCTATAAAATTTTCTTATCTTAAGTTTTCATTTTATTATTTTATATATGTATTTGGATTTAATATTTCCTAATTTTCAGTTACTTATTTTCTTAAAGTGGTCGACACATTTATCAAATATTATAATAGCTGTACACTTGATGTTACCTTCTGACGCAAGTAAAAACGGTTAGACTTCGAGTTCCGGTGAAGAATCGTGTCGCCCTTAGCACCTGTATTTGCCTATGACCGCATTCTAGTGCATGTTCGGTAGTTCCTCAATGTCACGTAAACGCACATGAATTTGAGTCATACTATCGAAACTTCTAGAATTTTCTAACGCATAGGTACCATCTGTTTTCCCACTACATCAAAATTGATGTCCCTTATAAGCTCGCTAAAGATTATCACAAATCAGTCTACAGTAATCTTCGGAAGTCTCGACGTTCTTGACGCCGACAGTTTTTATTGTGCTCCGGGCATTACTTTGATGTTCGTAGTTAGGCTTTTTCTTAAATTTTAAAGAGCACGAACGTAATCTGCTATCACTAGAACATTCTATTTCCGGTGATCGAATTACCTCGAACCGATATAGAAGTGAGTCTTGCACGGCGAAACAAATAAATTCAAATAGCTGCATCACTGATCAGTCAGAAATTTATTTGGTCGGAAACGTGAACCAGATTATAATATAAATAGTTTCATTGTTATTTACTTTCTTTGTGTGCATTAATTTCCGCAAGAAGCATAGATATAAAAATTAAATATTCCGCGAAAAGCGTTGATTTCATTACAATTTTCCGCCAAAAAGGGCGCATTTTAATTGTCGCGAAACGCGAAGTCAAACTTTAAGTAAACATTCAGTAGTAACGTGTTTTTAAACGTTACCTTAGTAAGTCTACGTTGTCTCAGCAGGTAGCAACAAGTCAAAAAGGTAACCTATTTATTTTATTTACTTTATTTTTATACCAGGATACAAAACATATATACATACATATTACATCGTAGAAATATAAAATGCATGTCCTTACAGAGGTGTTTGTAGACACCTGCGCGTAGGCCTGGTAGGCTTGTTCACTATATGTAATACATTTTCCTGTCATTCATAATTTTATATATAATAACAATTTTTTTTAACTTCCCGCTAAAAATCTCAGATTTTCAAAAATCGGGAAGTTATTGTTTTTACCCCGTTTTGCAAAAATCGAGTTTTCATCAGATCTCGACGTTTGAAGGTCACAGGAAGCTTCCCTGACTACCCCTGCGATGTTGTCTGTATGTCAGTGTGTGTGTGTGTGTGTGTGTGTGTGTGTGTGTGACTCGCTTATAACTTTTGAACGACTGAACCGATCGGAACGAACTAAACGGCGTTCTAAAGAGTTCCCTCAAACTTAGATTTCCTGAGAATTTGAACAGATTCGGATCAATAGATTTTAAGAAATCTTGAAAAATCTCAAAAAAAATAAGAAAAAAATCATTTTTGAAAGTGGTTTTTTCGGAATATCTTTTAAACGGCTCTATCGATCAACTTCTTCTTTGATCCCCTTTCAAATTGATCTTTGATCATCAAATATTTTAGTGAGCTTGTTCTGTGTCCTGACCAGTAAGTTTATGGTCGTCTTATAACAACCACCCCATGCACAATTGCCGTAGTTTACAATACTTTCAAAAAGAGTATGGTAAATAGTTTTCAGGGCTTTCTTGTCTACTATATTTTTTAATTTATAGAAAATATATAGGAAATATCTAATTTTTTTTACAACATTTGTTATATGAACATCCCACCTCATATTATGATCCAAAATCAATCCCAGATATTTACAGCTATTAACTCTAATAATTTCTTTGTTATATATTTTTAATTCGAACAATTTTGGAATGCTACTTTTTTTGGAACTAAAAGTAATATAGGTTGTTTTGTCTATATTTAGTGTTGATCGATTCATGCGTAACCAATTTCCTACAGTATCTAACATGGAGGACATCTTGCTCTGAACAGTAGACCAAGATTCTCCAGTACTGTGTCATCTGCAAATGCAGCTAAACTTTTATTTGGTAGTATTTGGAAAATATCGTTAATATATAATATAAATAAAAGAGGTCCTAGTACAGTGCCTTGCGGTACACCAATTTTAATTATCATCTTTTTACTTCTAATTATATTTATTCTAACTTCTTGTGCTCTATTTGTTAAAGCGTTTTTTATTAATTCATGCTAGATATCTCTGACACCATATTTACATAATTTATCAAGTAGTATTTTGTGATCGACCGTATCGAATGCTTTGGCTAGATCTCGGAAGATAATTACTGTAGGATTATTTTTATCTAAGTGAGTATAGATATAATCAGTTATTGTTATTGAAGCATCTTTAGTTCCTTTATTTTTTATGAAACTGTATTGCTCTTCATTAATAATATAACATTCAGAAATAAAATTATAAAGTCTTTTATGTATCACCCTTTCAAAAGTTTCAGCTAAGTTTGAGATGAGTGAAATCGGTCTATAATTATTCATTTGATGTTTATCTCCTGCTTTAAAAATAGGGATTATTTCAGCACATTTAAGTACATCGGGCCAATTACCATTCAACATAGATATATTAAAAATATAAGCTAGTATACCACTGATGTGAGGTATTAGTACCTTCAGTATTTTAGTACTGATGCCATCGATACCACCAGCTTTGTCTGTTAATTTGTTTACTAGAGATTCTATTTTCCTGCGATCAGCCGGTGTTAAGAAAAAGGACTTCGGGTTTTGATAAATACTTTCATCAGCATTCCCTAAGTTATTAGGCATTTTTGCTGCCAGACTAGATCCAATATTGCTAAGAAGATCTACAAAATGATCAGCTATTTTATTTGGGTTGTCGGTTTTTTGGTCCTCTATGTTTATATATAATCTGTTATATCCGGCTGACTGTATATAATACAGGGCCTCCCATTCCCGCCGAAAAGTGCAGCGCTTGCATATTTAGGGAACTACAACCAGGACTGCGCGACAATTTACTCGTGGCTTAAGAATACACATTACCGCGCATTGTCACCTCATCAAAAGAACCAATTGTTTAATTAGTAGTCCCTCTTTTAAATCGCGGCCGAGGTGATAAAAACCACGAACACCATAATTCGATAGCTTATTTACAAGGTAACAGTTCTGCCTTAAAGCCCGGGTGAGTCCTATACCCCGACACGTATAGGCAGACTTCAAGTATTAAATTAATTAGTCATCTTTTCCCTAACTATCCATTTCGATTTCCTTAACCGTATTTCCGAGTTCTGTGATAGTGATTCTTCGAGCCACGATTCGTCTTTACGATAATCGAGATTCCCGCAGTTCCGGTGACCTGGTCCCCTATCAAATTATTTTCTTCTATTGTGAATTTATAAACGGTGAACTTTTGTTTGCCGGAGTCGTTACTCTGGTTACGAACTCATATAAACTTTCAACTTGTTTTATATTGTTTTTAGTTAATAAGTGAATAGTGTAAGTTAAAATGTGTATGCTCATAGGGCCAGTTAAACAGAATATACAAACTGAAAACCCGAATCGAAGTGTTCCATCATTTATAAATTAAGAAGCTATCCAACCTTCATCCTTTAAACTTCAATCTTCAATCTCCAGTCAGCAGGAGGAAGGGAGAAGCCAAGAAGCGGAAGTCAAAGGTATAAAGTCCAATCAAAGGCCGAATCATCATTGGAATAAGGATTCGCAATAGTAAGTGGAGGTTATTTTATTATTTCCGAGTTCGATTGTCTATTCCAAGGGGCCCTCTCCGGGGTTTTCACCTTCGCGAACCCATGAATTAAAAACCTAACGATCCTTTCGTTAGGGAAATTCATCTGTTATTCGAACCTCCGATAGTCCAGCTACCAAATTCTAAGATTATATTTTTTGGACATAACAGACCTGAATTTCTGGTGACAGCGGTGGCATCCGACTGGTGATCCCTCGTATTAGACAAACCACCCCGGTTCGAAATTTAGTAAAAAACAGGGTATTTCCTTCTTAACTCCTCCAAAAATTTCCAAAAATTTTTTGAAATCAAGAACCACACCCAAAATTTTATTTTCGTTCTATTGATATAAATATTAATTTATTTTACATTCCGCTAACTACGCAAAAAATTAAATTTAACTTTGATTCGTCATTTGATACATCCGGCGTCATTCAACTCCCATTTCATTTAAAATTTTTATACAAATTGAATAATAATATTAAAAATTTTTTTTTCTGACGTCTGAAATCAGCCATCAGCTTAACCGTTCAAATTTTATTTCTTTTTTTTTTATTTTGCTGACTAATAAGAATTTTTTTTTCTTCTTTTGTAATTCGATTAAAACCTAATTCTATTGAAAACAAAATTTTTTTTTTTTTTGCTGACAATTAATAATTCCTTTTTTTTCCAACTCTATTATTTGATTAGGATATTCAATCCTATTTAAAGCTCTTTTTCTTCTTCCTTATTCCTCTTTTTAATTGCTAATCATAAATTATTTTTCATTATTTCGAAAATTATTTTTTCTCTTCTTTCTATTTTCAACTTTACTTCAACTTTCAATTCGATTTCAATTAAATATTTGTTGATCATCTTGTATGCGAACCTATATCATACTGCCTGCTTAGATTGTGCTGTATACAAGCACGTCTTTATAGATTTGTTACGTCCCCACCTGCACTCGCAGATGTCTCTGATAGCGAATACGCGCGCTAATTTAAACTCTAACAATTGTACAATAATTTCATAAATATTCATTCTTTATAAATATAATGTTAAATGATAAGTAAAGAATTCCAAATGTTAAATATTAAATACTAAATATAGAAATAGAAAATGATAAGAAAAGTGAAACTCAGCCAGCACCTGAGTAAACAAAATATTTTTAAGTTCACATTAACATTTTCTCACGAAGAATGTTAATGGAAAATGATTCATTGTAAGACAACTAGCGTGGAGTACATAAGTATATTCGAGAACGTTCGAGGAATGTTCTAAATAAATAATGATAACGAACGCCCGCGTGTCCTGGACTCTGGAGTTGAGTCAGCGCGGATCATCCGAGTGGGACTCGGAGATGCCACGCGCATCAACCCAAGAGATAGGACATTCGGGGCCTGATACGCAACCCTACTCCTCTCAGGGCGCGGCCCTTCAACGAGGAGATATAAGCAGGGTGCACGGGTAGTTCGAGGTCTTGAGCTAAGGCTCTTTTTGATCTAAAAGTGACGCACTTAAGACTCTTGATAATTTATACTTGAGACTATTAATTCCGGTTACGAAATACCATTACGTTCTTCACGACAGTTGTCAAATCATATATTCTCAAAGTATATTTTAATCATTAAATAAACTCATTTGTTAATTAAATTCACCGAAGTTCGTTATTTCGGAGTTAATTCGAGAACCTCTACTTACGACTCTGGAGGTCGTAACATCTTTATCTCCAGCTCTAGTGTTTCTACTAGTTACTCACAAACCCGTGAGGTAACCAGGACGTAACAACTAATAATATAAATAAATTGGTGGCAGCGAACGGATTTGAACACGCTCCGAAGAAACTGGCAATAAATTTTTTTTTCCTTTGCGGAAAAATTAACTCAACATCATCCAGAGATTTCCATCAAACACGTCACAAAAATCAGAACATTTCACTGCCTCAAACAAGTGAGTAAACTACAAAAGAGAAAACAAGTGCTTACAAAACAACTCTAAAATTAACAAAATTTTTTTAATACACTTAATTCAAAAATTAACTAAACAGTGATTTTATCCTAAAAACGCAAAATTTTTTTTCCGGAATTAAAAAGAAGAGCAGTTCAAAATTAAATATCAAAAAGTTTAACGAAAAATTAATTAACAAAATTTTTAATAAATTAACAAAATTTTTATCGTGCACACATAAAAACGATAAAATTAAAATTAAATTAAAAGTGCAACAAAATTCATCGAGGATAAAACATCAAGAAGAAGCCATTAACATCGAAGTACAGCCTTGACCTACGACAACGCTCAAGGACTAAAGAAGATAAGCCGACAATCATCAGCCCAACTGGAAACGAGAACCTCAATAATTTCTTCTAAGTAGTAAGTCATATATTCTTCTGAATATTTGTTTCTCATCAATTTAAAAATAGTATTGTTATTTAGAAATTTTTTTTTAACTCGATTATCGTTCAAAAATTTTTTTTCTTTCTCTCGCTCGTAAATTTTTAATTTCTCAAAATGACTAACGGTATCGAAGCTATGGAAACAACTATGACAGAAAACACGGGAAAAATACAAGCCCTTGAACAGCAAATTCAAGAACTATTAGCAGAGAGAGAGGAAATGAAAAATAATTTTGAGAGAAATTGTCAACAATTAATTAATGAAAGTTTAAGAACTTTTCAAAATAATCTAAACCCACAAATTGCTCATCCTCAAGTTTTTCCAAATAACGGTACCCCAAATTTAAATAAATTTGATTATTTTCTTAAAACCATCCCCGAATTTGACGGAACGACAATACAAGTAGAATCATTTACAAAAGTATGCACAGACGCAAAAGCTTTTATTCGCGAAGTAGACGAAAAAGTGTTAGTTAGATCATTAATCTCAAAATGTAAAGGCGGACCTTTAGCTAGATTATTAAATGCAGATATAAATACAGTAGAACAATTAATTGCGTTCCTAAATTTAAATTATCGTAGAAGCAAACAAGTGTCTGTGTGGCTGAGCGAATTTAACCAATTTAAACAAAAACCGAACGAACGCGTTATGGATTTTTATTTCAGAATAGACGAACATTTAAGAAAAACTTTAACAGAAATAGAAGACTCAGCGTGCATAAATATAGACGAAAAAAGAGTACTAGCATCGGAAATTGCTATTCAGACGTTTTTATCCGGATTATTCCCACAGATAGCAATATACCTGCGTCAAGTAGAATACGTTGACCTTCAGACCGCTGCTAAAGCAGCATCAGACACAGAAAAGAATTTAGAATCGATGATTCATATAAATAACATGTTTAAAACAATTAACCATACGGACTGTCCCGGCATACAAAATAATCAAACTAACAACACAATAAACAGTCCACAAGATATTAATCAAAATGATCAAACAAATTCAAACGGGACAAATAAATATTGCGATTTTTGTAAGACAAATAATCATAATAGGGAAGATTGTAGATTCCTAAAGAACCAAAAACCTAGAAGTTACGGTAATAACAGCAACAATGGTAATAATGACAACAAAAATAATAATAAAAACAATACTAGTTATAGCGGTAATTATGATAAAAATGGTGTGCCAAATAATAATAATAATAAAAATCGAATCCAATGTAATTACTGTAAGATGTTCGGGCAAATAGAAAAGGCTTGTAGTAAAAAGAGCTATGACATAGGTAAACAGGTTGGACTAAAGGCGGCACAAACAAGCCAGGGAAACGGACAAACGTTTCCCCTTCCAGGCTCTTCAAGGGGAAACGCGTTGACCCAGCAGTGCCAGAGCTAAAACTAAAAATAAGAATACCCTCAAAAACATATTTTGTAGGCGCAATGTCATCGGATTACAAGCCCACATCCATTATGATCAAATCAAAAGATATAATTTCAAGTTACGGGAAAGTTTTATTAGATACTGGGTGTAATTTAAACTTAATCAAATATAGCGAAGTCAAAAATAAAAATTTAATCGATGATTTATTTTGTTACAATTTAAACGGAGTTTCAGAAGCTATTACACTCGGTAGGATACAAATTCAAATTTTTAATAAAAACACATATTTTCATGTAATCTCAGATAATTTTCCTTTAGATTACACAGGCATAATCGGTATGGAATTTTTACGCGAACAAGGCGGCATAATCGATTTAGTTCGAAATACAGTAACTTTCACAAAATTAAATAATTTAGAAATCTCATTAACAGAAGAACAGTATATCGTCTTAAAACCTCGAACTAAAACAGCAATGTTTTTTCGAGTAGATAATGATCTTAATGAAGGATACGGGCCTCGTATAGATTTAGGCGACGATATTTTTGCTGGAGAAGCAATATTTAGTAATCGTAATGGTATAGCTTATTTGTATGCAATAAGTACTCTTAGTAAAAGTGTCAAAGTAAAAGTGCCAATAATCTCCTTGTATCCTTTTGAAACAAGTGAAGAAGGTAGCACTTGCTCATCGCAAGATGAAACAGATCAACAAGATAATAAAAGTACCAGGGCCCGGGAAAATCGCGTTGATAATGTATTAAGTCTCGTGCGTTTAGAACATTTGAATGACGAAGAGCGTAAAGAAATAATTTCATTAATTGAAAAATATACTGACCTCTTTAGCATTCCGGGAGAAAATTTGCAAGCAACATCAGTAGCTTCACATATCATACCTACTAAAGATGATATACCGGTAAATACTAGACAATATAGGCACCCTCCTTCACACAGAGAGGAAATCGAAAACCAAATTACTGAACTTCTGTCAATGGATGTTATCGAACCATCTACCTCTCCATACAATTCACCTTTACTTATCATACCTAAGAGAAAAGACTCTCAAGGCAGAATAAAATACAGACTAGTAATTGACTATCGTAAATTAAATGAGAAAACTATTGGCGATGGATACCCATTACCTCTAATTAATGATATACTTGATCAATTGGGTGGCGCAATTTATTTTTCAATTTTTGACTTAAAATCGGGTTTTTATCAAATAAAAGTAGACGAAAAAGATAAACATAAAACTGCATTTACAACTCCTCGTGGTCATTATCACTTCAACAGAATGCTATTTGGACTTAAAAATGCACCAGCAACCTTTCAAAGATTAATAGATTTAGTTTTACATGGCTTACAAGGAGTAGACTTATTTGTTTATTTAGATAATATTGTTATTTATGCTCGTTCTCTTGAAGAACATACGGTTAAATTCGAAAGATTAGCAGAACGGTTACGTAAAGCCAATTTAAGTTTTCAACCCGATAAATGCGAATTTTTAAGAAAAGAAGTCATTTACTTAGGTCATCTCATTTCTGCCGACGGTGTCAAATCTGACCCCGAGAAAATTAGAGAAATTAAACAATATAAAAAACCTATTAGTACCACACAAGTAAGAGAATTTCTCGGACTTGCTGGTTATTATCGGCGTTTCATAAAAGACTTTGCAAAAATAGCTAAGCCATTATCGGACCTTACAAGTAAAAACGCAAAATTTATCTGGACTCCTGAACACCAGGAAGTTTTTGAAACTTTACGCGAAAAACTATGTACAGCTCCGATATTTCAATACCCAGATTTTTCAAAACCCTTTATTTTAACGACCGATGCATCTAACTACGCAGTTGGTGCAATTCTTTCTCAGGGTAAAATAGGTGAAGATAAAATAGTAGCAGCAGCCTCTCGTGTGGAGGATAAGTGGAAACACCGATCAAAGCGAAAAGCGGTTTAATTCACATCAGACAGTAAACGCTTCATACATAGACGAGTCCGACGATAACAAACGAAATAATGATAGTAATAACCAAATGGACTCACAACAGTTAGATTCCAATACAGAAGAGACTAAGAATATAAATAAATTTGTAGCATATGGTGGTGAAATTAACAATGATGAACCTAATGGCAGCGACAATGACCGATCTAGCGATGACAATAACGATCAACCTAGTGACGATAATAATGCTTGACCTATAGACAACAACAACGATTCGCCTGATGACAATAATGACGATTCGCCCGAAGATGATAATGATTCGGATGATAATTCAGCAGTCTCAGATTTTTCGAATATTTCAGACGATTTTAGTAACGAAAATATATTAGAAACAAAAGATAATTTAGAAATGCAGAAAAATAGTTATTTATGTTTTATAAATGCAGACGGTACAGTACATAGCGATATCGAAAAGAAACTTATAGAATTAGGATACTTAAATAAGTTAAAGCCAAATAGTACATATAAATTGGGTGATATAATTAAAATGTGTACTTCTAGAAAAAAGGTAATCGCTTTAGTAACACAAAGTAATGGCAAAGATAATCCGACAGAGATAGACTATTTAAAATCTTTCAAAAATTTAAAAACTTATCTATTAAATAGTAATATTAAAACAATTAGAGTTTCACAAGGTCGAAGTAACTTAAATGAAACCGTTTGGTCTAAAATAAAAAGTATTATCACTAAAATTTTTACAGGAACAGAAATTAAATTTACAATTTGTAGAGATTTAATTATAATTCCTCCAGTAGAAGATAGGTATAAAATCATGTTAGAAAATCACGAAATTCCAATGGCAGGTCATAAAGGAGTGACAAAGACATACAATAGAATTAGACAGAGATATTTTTGGGATAACATAAAAATCCAGGTAGAAGACTTTGTACGCAAATGCATAAGTTGTCAGAAAAAGAAATTAGTAAGAATAAAAACGAAACAGCCGATGGTAATTACAGATACATCAGCACAAATTTGGGATAAATTAGCATTAGATATAGTAGTTCCGAATAAAACATCAGCAAATGGTTATTCTTACATCTTAACCATGCAGGACGACCTCTCAAAATTTTGTTTCGCAATACCACTAGTAACAATGACTGCTAAAGATATTGCAGAAGCTTTAGTAGAACATTTCATCTGTAAATTCGGATGTCCAAAAGTCATTTCAACCGATCAAGGTCAAGCTTTTATAGGAAAAATTATGATTTGTTTAGCAAAAATATTTAAAATTAAACAAATAAAAACAACTGCGTTTAGACCACAAGCAAACGGTGGTTTAGAAAGAAGTCATCAAGTTCTAACAGATTATATCAAACATTATACAACTAAAAACGATTGGGACCGATGGTTACCACAAGCGACACTAGCATACAATACTAGTGTACACGAAGGTACAAAATTTACGCCTTATAAACTAGTATTCGGAAAAGAAGCTCGTTTACCATCAGAGTTCTCTTACCTAGACGACATACCTACGTACGCTGACTATGTCAAAAATCACGCAACGAGACTGTTAGAAACTCAAAAAGAAGCTAGAGAAAATCTAGAAAAAGCAAAACAAAAATCAAAAATTAGATATGATAAAAATATTCACAATTTCATGATGCTGAAAGTAATAGACATTTGACAATTTTTAGGATTTTTTTTAACAGACAGATTCTTACAAAAATAAAAAAATTCACATATAGAAATTTTAAGCAACTAAAAGTGGAACTTTTCTAAAATATTTTTTTGTACTAATTTATTTCTTATAAAAAATAAAATTTGACAGGTTGACTGCTGATTTCATTATCATGCAAATTCACAAATTTCTTGAATTGAAATTTTCATTATTTATTAAATTTATATAAAAATTTTGATTTTAAGACAAGGTGTCAATACGCGATTGAATATAAAAACACGGCAGCTAATTTAAAAATGCGTCTTACAGTAGTTACTGCTTCTGCCGCAAGGAGAAGCCACGCCCCCGGCTGATTTCCCAATACTGTTTGCAGGAAAAGTAGATAACTCCGGAAACTGTGAAGGAGGAAAATACTTGGATCCGTATGGGACATACTCAGATGTAGTGGTACAAGGACAAATAAAAATCACAATCCGTGATTATCTAGCTCCGGTAAACTTCAAAGAAAACAGCGTAATCCTAAGATCGGGAATAAGATGCTGATAAATACATTTCTCTTACAGGAAGAAATGGACGCGTCCAAAATTTTTTCCATCTTGCTGATGCTAACCACAACGACGAGTGCATTCATCGCATACAATTGTGGAGCGGCAGCGACAAACTTTACTACATTATCATTAATCAACATAAAAGAATGCGAAAAACCCATAACGACTCCTAACATAACAAAATCTAATATTCAACTCATACAGACAGTAGAGTATTCCCACATTAAAATAATTCAGTGTAAAATCGAAATCAAAAGGTCAATCTTTTATTGCGGTTCCTGGAGTCATGTAGCGACAGTAGCAAATCCACACATAGAATACATAGAAGAGATATCGAAACCTTACTGTCAAGATATACACAAGACCCGAACGCATTTCATGTACGACACAGCAATTCGAGACATACAGCCGAACGGAACGACGATAAGGTCTATACTCTTCGCAGGGACAGCAGATAACTCCGGAAACTGTGAAGGAGGAAAATACTTGGATCCGTATGGGACATACTCAGATGTAGTGGTACAAGGACAAATAAAAATCACAATCCGTGATTATCTAGCTCCGGTAAACTTCAAAGAAAACAGCGTAATCCTAAAATCGGGAATAAGATGCTGGCATGAATCAGAAAAATGCTTGGATACAGAAGGCGGCTACACATTCTGGGACGTCATAAGGAAAGACGACTGCGAAACAGAAAGATTCAAAGTAGTTTATCAAGGTCAAGCTCAAAGAATTAGGAATAGTTCAGGAAATAAAACTGACGAATTCTTCGCAGTAACATCAAATCAAATAACGTTTGTGCTAACAAGACAGAAAACACTCTCAGTATGCGGGCACAAATTCTTAGGTACAGAGGAACCTAGATTATTCATAATAGAAAGTAACAACAATGATTTCTTACTGAAAAAATCAGAATTAAAAACATCTGACATGGAGATATTCGCATACGTAAATTCAAAAGTAGTCTATTTAGAAAAACATCTGAGAAAAGAAATTGTAGCGAGTTATAACGATGCCATTAAACAACAATGCGAACTAGAAAAAATAGTACTACGAAATTCTCTAACACCTGCAGAATTCGCGTTTCAATTCATGAAAGAACAAGGATATATGACCAACGTCACTGGAGAAGTTATCAGAATATCAAAATGCGTACCAGTCGAAGTCAAAACGAGGAAAACGGAAGAATGCTATCAAGAACTCCCTGTTACGTTAGGAAACGGAAGCTTCTTTATGTTACCTAGAACACACCTGCTTGTGAAGACCGGAAATCAGATCGATTGCAACACATTGACGCCTACTACATCTAACATCAATAATGCATGGTACAAAATTTTACCCCAATTGACGCCAACTATAGAACCAGAAGAAATTAGCCCAAACACAAGAGCAACATGGAAGTACACAGCACCGGAGTATTTAGCAAAGAGCGGGCTATACTCAAACGAAGACCTGAGTAAACTAAGAGAAGCAATGATGTTCCCAGAAGAAAGATTCGCAGTAGTAAACACGATAGCCAGAGGAGCAACAGGCAGACAAATAAACGTGCAAGGAATCAACATAAATAGATTCATCGACGAGGTCAACATAGAAAACAAAATTAAAAACACGCTGGCAAAACTACATGGAATTTTCACTGTCATTGGAGATTACAGTTCAGCGATAATAGCAGGCTGTATTATAATGAAAGCTTTCAAGTTTGCCGCCGACCCAGTAATACACGCATTGGCGCTACATTTTTTTTTAAAATTTAAAAAAAAAAAAAAAAAAAAAAAGAAACATTAAAAATTTTTACATATCGAAGATTTACTTAACCATTTATTATTATTATTTTTATTATAATTATTATTCAATACGTTTTAAAGTTTAATTTTTATAATTTCAGTTGTTCTTTTTATTCTATTTTTTTTATGTAAACATAAAACCGATGAAATTTTTTTATGGTATTCATTGTATGAAAATTGATTTAAATTTAAAAGAGTAAAACTTACATTATTAAATAAAAAAAAAAAAAAACAAACAACAAAAAAAATTTTTTTTCTCACTTTAATAAAAAAAAACCCCTAGAATACACGTTAAAAAGGAAAAAAAAATTGAATTTGAAATCCTTTTCTAAAAAAAACCCGTTTATAAATCATAAACGGAGAGAAGTCCTTCAGGATGAGCCCAAGCTGGATGACACCAGTCATCTGTAGGGTGGTCCAGGACGCCAAACTTCCCCTCCTGCATCCAACGAAGTCCCAAGTAATCGAAATCGTCCGATTGGAGTTGGGACGACTCGAACCGGTCCCGGGACCAAACACATCAGTTCTGAGCCTTCTCAGCACGCCGCCGACGAACAATATCGATGGAGATAAACCCATCAAGAATCAGTGGCCCAGAAAGCTAGAATAAGTAGATTAATTAGAGAAGTTAAGTAAATAAGCAAAGAAATAAAGAAACAAACATACTTACTGGAGATACGCGTATTTGCGATTCCACGTAAAGACGGAAAAGTTTTGAAATGATGGCTTTCAACCGACTCACCGAACACCACCGCACCAGGTAACCCCCGCACAGATCACGCCCAAGGTCAACCAGATCTTTGATAATCACAAGCCACATAAAGATATCGAACACATTCTGAAAAATATATATTATTTAAAAATTATATAAAAAGGCCCTAGGGGTATAAGCATGGTGAATTTGCCCCCCAAAGGTATCGGCTTGATACTGCGGGGATTTTTATGTACTAATAAGATATTAAGATCCTGAGAGTTTCAGCTTTTGAAACCAATCGGTCTTCGAGAAAAAGCCAAATATGTAAAAATCAGATAAAATGAATATTCTCAGAGACTATTTTATCGATTGACTTATACTTGGGATATGTTTTGGGGGTCGATAGTAGCTCCTCGGAAAAAAATTGGGAGCTTGATCAGTCGACAACAACCTCGAAAAAAATTACTTTTTAGTTTTAATTTCGACTTTTCACGATGTTACGGTTCTGGTACAATTATGAAATAATTTTTTTTGGATTCCTCATCCAATTTCCTATGGACTTGAGTGCTTTTAAAATTTTTAAAAAAGGTACGCCATATAGAAAAAAAATAAAAACCACTTTTTAAATAATTATGTAGTTTTTTTTTGCAGTAGTAAAAAATTCACCATCAAATACTGCAGAAAACTCATCAATGTCTTGTTCTGTTAATAAAGTTTTAGGAGGTCCCGGAACTTTCTTTACTATTTTTGAGCAAATGCAACACTTATCATTGACTGTTTTATTTGGAGTCATTTTATTAGCTTAACAAATAAAATGTGAACAGACAATCTCTCAGATTCAGATCATAAACAACACTTTTGTCAGCTGTTGTATATACGACCAAATACGCCAGTGGGCGCGTCGGTCGTGCGGTTTTTTTTGCACATAAGACGATTGAGTCGATAACATACCATATTCAATGACTAAAAGCGACAATTAAAAAATAATTTTAATATTACTGCAAAAAAAAACTACATAATTATTTAAAAAGTGGTTTTTATTTTTTTTCTATATGGCGTACCTTTTTTAAAAATTTTAAAAGCACTCAAGTCCATAGGAAATTGGATGAGGAATCCAAAAAAAATTATTTCATAATTGTACCAGAACCGTAACATCGTGAAAAGTCGAAATTAAAACTAAAAAGTAATTTTTTTCGAGGTTGTTGTCGACTGATCAAGCTCCCAATTTTTTTCCGAGGAGCTACTATCGACTCCCAAAACATATCCCAAGTATAAGTCAATCGATAAAATAGTCTCTGAGAATATTCATTTTATCTGATTTTTACATATTTGGCTTTTTCTCGAAGACCGATTGGTTTCAAAAGCTGAAACTCTCAGGATCTTAATATCTTATTAGTACCTAAAAATCCCCGCAGTATCAAGCCGATACCTTTCGGGGGCAAATTCACCATGCTTATACCCCTAGGGCCTTTGTTTTCTCAAACTAAATAATCAACCAAATAGTAGAAATTAATATCAATAATTTAAAAACTGTACTTACGTCCGCGGGACAGCACAAAAAGCAATTACGGTTACACATTTTTTTTTGAGAAAAGAAAAATCTAATACATATATATGCGAACGAACACAGAGAAAGAAAGCACGTGACAATCTTCACAAAGGCACTTGGAAAAGTATTAACGTAATTAAGCAACCAAAGACACTAGACGGTACGAAAAACCCCCACAACTTATAAAATACATCCCCATCCAGTCAGGATGCGCAAATATAACTAGAAATTGTACCGACAACCCGAAACAAAGAGTGAAACCACGCGCAGAAATCACCCTCTCTTCTACGTCCAAACATTTGAATCCTTGCCCCCCCCCACTTTCCCCCAAATGAATCATTTTTCTGAGAAAATAAATTTTCAAGAAAAATAAAAATATATAATTACACATATATATTAAATAAATTTTTTTTACAAAATTATATAGATTAAACAAAAATAATTCAAAGATGGAATAATTAAAAGCAATGCCCTAAAACTTTAAGAAAAATATAACAAGAAACTACATGCATAATTAAAACAAACAATTATAAAATTTTTCTCTCCTATTTCTCAAACAAATAAAATTTTTTTTCTCTCCCAAAGGAAAATACGACCCCTAAAGAAAATATATAGATACTAGCGGACCCGACAGACGTTGTCCTGTCTACACGTCTTTAATTTGACACTGCGATGGTAGCGCCGTCTGTCGGATCCAATGTAAAACATTCAAAAATCAACAACTACTAATAAATTAAAAATTAATTAAAAAAACATTGTCCAGCGGACAAAATTGTGAATCTAAACCATTCCCAGATCCCCTTCAACACACACAAAAAATTTCATCAAAATTGGTCCAGTCGTTTAGGAGGAGTTCAGTCACATACACACGCACACAAGAAATATATATATTAAGATAGTAAATTAAATTTTTTAGTTAACAAAGTGATAAATACTGTCGCACATATATAAAAACGGAATATTTCTCTCACCCTTTCTTTCAAAATATTTTTTTTTCCTCTTTCTCTCTATACACACACATATATTAAAAAGAATCAATAATGTTAATAAAGACATAATAAAAAAAAAAAAAAAAAAAAAATAATAATTTTTTTTCTAAAAGCAATGCCCTAAAACTTTAAGAAAAATATAACAAGAAACTACATGCATAATTAAAACAATCTTTCAAAATATTTTTTTTTCCTCTTTCTCTCTATACACACACATATATTCAAAAGAATCAATAATGTTAATAAAGACTTAATAATTAATAAAAAAAGAAATTTTTCATTTTTTTCTCTCTCTCTCTCTCTCTCAAAAAAAAAAATATATATATATATATATATATACGATAATTCAGAGTTCATTAGTTCCAGTAGAAGGAATAACTCAGAAGATATAACACATCTACAAATGACTAAAAATATATCAAGGTACGACGAGAAACAGATTTTTTTTCAGAAAAATAATGACATACTTTTCTTACAGGAAATATAAAATAAAAAATATATTACATTTTTAATGATGTTTAGATATAAGAATGAACCACAACATCGAATATATAGATGAATAAAAAAAAAAATAAATAAATAAATAAACATTTAAGCTTTATAGAGATAGCAAAGAATTCAAGTAACAATAATTAAATGTACAAATTAAGTAAATAATCATAAATTTTATTTTCCAAAAGTACGTAAATTTCTTTAGCCAAGAGAGATGTTAATAATAATAAATTAATAAATTATAAATAATAATATAATACATATTAAATTGAAAACTAAATTTTTTTTTCAAATGACAGCTGAGTAAAATACCAACTTAAAAGATAACAAAGATAACGCAAATGTACATGTATTTTCTTCCAAAAATAAGACGATTATTGTCATTAAGGTTTTAAAGAACTTTAAAAGAAAAAGATAGACGTAATCCCAAACGTAATACTACAATGGATTATATAAGTAAAAAACAAATAAAAGAGGATTATTGTCATTAAGGTTTCAGAAAAACTTAAAAATAAAAATAATAGCCCTATGGTAGGTAAAGCAGTTATCTCAGAATCATCGGAGTATC
Organism: Cotesia vestalis; assembly: GCA_000956155.1. Taxonomy (NCBI): domain Eukaryota; kingdom Metazoa; phylum Arthropoda; class Insecta; order Hymenoptera; family Braconidae; genus Cotesia; species Cotesia vestalis. The sequence continues at coordinate 70,997 of JZSA01003171.1, forward strand.
TCTTGACTCACAAGGAACGCGAGTCTACTGAGAGAGAGCAATCTCCTAGAAAAAAAAAAAAAAAAAATTTTTTTTCGAATAAAGTTTAACGCGCGAAAAACATATTTTTTTTCTCATAAGCATAAATTGAAATCAATACCCCCTAAACAACAAACGGGACGTTTGTCTAGAGGGAGGGACGTGTTACGTCCCCACCTGCATTCGCAGATGTCTCTGATAGCGAATACGCGCGCTAATTTAAACTCTAACAATTGTACAATAATTTCATAAATATTCATTCTTTATAAATATAATTTTAAATGATAAGTAAAGAATTCCAAATGTTAAATATTAAATACTAAATATAGAAATAGAAAATGATAAGAAAAGTGAAACTCAGCCAGCACCTGAGTAAACAAAATATTTTTAAGTTCACATTAACATTTTCTCACGAAGAATGTTAATGGAAAATGATTCATTGTAAGACAACTAGCGTGGAGTACATAAGTATATTCGAGAACGTTCTAAATAAATAATGATAGCGAACGCCTGCGTGTCCTGGACTCTGGAGTTGAGTCAGCGCGGATCATCCGAGTGGGACTCGGAGATGCCACGCGCATCAACCCAAGAGATAGGACATTCGGGGCCTGATACGCAGCCCTACTCCATTCAGGGCGCGGCCCTTCAACGAGGAGATATAAGCAGGGTGCACGGGTAGTTCGAGGTCTTGGGCTAAGGCTCTTCTTGATCTAAAAGTGACGCACTTAAGACTCTTGATAATTTATACTTGCCGCGAGACTATTAATTTCGGTTACGAAATACCATTACGTTCTTCATGACAGTTGTCAAATCATATATTCTTAAAGTGTATTTTAATCATTGAATAAACTCATTTGTTAATTAAATTCACCGAAGTTAGTTATTTCGGAGTTAATTCGAGAACCTCTATTTACGACTCTGGAGGTCGTAACATCTTTATCTCCAGCTCTAGTTGTTCTACTGGTTACTCACAAACCCGAGAGTTAACCAGGACGTAACAGATTACTCACTACCAGCCTGGTGTGCTGTAACTCTAGCACCTTGCCGCTGATAAGGAGTTTCTTAGCAGACTAGTGTATCATACTCGCACGAGTCAATGACGTTCAATTTTATTAAATCGTTTGCTTCTTTTCACAGTCTCATTTTTACTTATCTTAATTACTTATATAACATTCTTTCCTTATTCTAATTTCTTCCTATCATTTTAAATTTTGAAAAAAGTGTTATTACTCCGAGACTCAATAACTCGAGCCGTCGCTAACCGATTACTCGAACTGTGCTGTATGCAAGCACGTTCTTGTAAAGATTTGTTTGCCGACCTTGTGAACTGTAATACAAGCACCAAGGCCTCGACAACAAATCTTTAAGTAAAAGAGTGACACAACTCGAGCTATCTCTACGGCAATATCCACTACACAACAATTAATACGTCTATCTCTTCCGCGTCCATTCTTCCGGATTCGACATTCTGTAACTCTACACCTACGATAACGAATCTTATGCCACGGTTATCGTACTCTCCATCTGTGATCTACTGACTTAGTCACATATCAAATACTTTGCAAATTTAAATCGAATAAAAATTCAACTTCCTCTCTCTTATTTTATTTTCTCTGTACCCAAAATTTCCAAAAATTTCTTTCTTTTCCTCTTCTCTTCTCCACCCTTGAAGTCTAATGGTAAATAAAACACAACGTTGCGGTTATAAATTCCAAATTCGGAAATCATACGCCGATCTGCTTAGCGAAAAAATTTATCATAGACCCTTGATAGAGACAAAATATTAGTAAGACCCCTCTTTTACTAACCAAACTTCCTTTCCAATCCTAAAGGCTAAGAAGGGAATACCTACAATCCTTAGCAACGAGGCAGTACCCGAAAATCTAAAACAATTATTAGAAACTCGGAGAGCACAAACCTCGTATAGACAACCGGACTCGAAAGTAAACACTTCACCATCGTCGCCAGAGGTAGTCATAACCGACGTACGACCTTTCGATACACCTCGAATTTATTAAACTCGGCTCAATAATGGTCGACCAGCACAAGAGGGAAGAACGGTAACAAAACTGAACGATTCGGTCCCGATTAACGTTCGAACAAAAGTGGAGAGATTAAAGAAGGAACATACGATGGTGAACAACCTCCTGGTTTTTGATAACGTAACATATACCTCAACAACTGCAATTTGCTTATTGACAAAAATGTCCTATGACGAAGAATACCGGAAATTCCACTTCGGACAGCTGCGAAGAGAATTATTAGAAGCTAGACCATATGAAGGGGAATCTCTTGAAAGTTTTTATTATTATTTACATGATCTAATTGGGTATTCGCATGATTTTCCAATCCATTAAATAGTTATGTCTTATTATTTTTAAAAATCTTTTAAAATTTTTGAAAAAAAATTTTTTTTTTATTTATAAACATTTAAACTATTTAACAATAAAAAAATTGTTAAATTTTAAACAAATAGGTAGCTCCCTCTTGCGTATGTGACGTCATTGTGCATATTCCATTCAAATTTGTTCGCGCCAATCCACTCACAGAATATTTTTATAAACACGCCTGATCAGCTGTTGTGATTGTTATTAAAAAAAAATAGCTGTTTAAATTATTTCAAATCAAAAACATAAACTTTATTACTTTTTAATATGTCATTAAAAAACAGTGGTTGTTGGTGTATTGTACCAACATGTAAAAATACCGGTAAATCTAATCCAAATAAAATTTTTATAAATGTTCCATCAAATAAATCAAAACGAAAAATGTGGTTGGATGCATGCGGGAATAAAAGTGATTATTCTTTATCAAGTCGACTTTATTATTGTGAGGATCATTTTGATGTAAGTAAAATAAAAATCAAAATAATTTGTTTATAATCAACTTAAAACCTCAAATTTTTTTAATATTTTGACTGTAAATGAGTAATTAATTATTTTTATTTTAGTTAAAAATAGATATGGAAAATTATTTAGAGTGGAAAATGATTGGTGGTAACAAACGGATGAAAAGTCATATTTTGCCACATAAATACATTGAAGAATCAAAACTTACAAGTGTAGAAGTTTCTCCAATGGAAGTAGATGAACAAAGTTCTGAGAAATCCAGCTTCAATTCTGATGAAAAAATGATAGGTCGAAATTCAAGCAATAATATCAATAATACGGATATGGAATATTTGGATACTGTAAATTCTACTGCATCTCAAGATTTTAAAGCCAGTTCATCTAATGTTTTTTATGATAATTTTCCTCCTCAAGCTATAAAAGTTACTGCTGCAGTTCAAGTCAAGATAAGAAGTTTGTATAGGAGTACACAAATTCAGTGTAAACCTCAAACAAAAGACCGTGCAACTTCTCCCATTAAAATATTCTCTGGAGTAAAAAATTTGGATGACTCATGTTCTTCATCAATTAGTAATAATCAAGTAATGAACACATCAAATACAACAGTAAGTTCATTCCCAACTTCTTCAGATAACCTTTTGTCGACAAATCCAAGTACTGAAAATGAGTGAAAAAGCCAATATCAACAAGAAGAATTCCAAAAATTTAATTTAAAACAAACTTTCCGAAAAATTCAACAATCGCCTCGTAAATATATCGGTATTCCAAACGACTGTATGGATATTATCGATATTTTACGGACTGCTAAATTAAGTGATGTTGAAATCTTTCTCACATTAAAAAAAATAAGACTAAAAGAAAGTTTTGCTATTTTAGCAGATGATTTTGGGATGTCTACTTCTAATATAAGTCGTAGATTTACTGAGACCTTGCCAATCATAACTAAGTATTTAAAAGAGTTCATTATTTTGCCTTCATCTGCAAAAATTAAACAACAATTGCCAATGAGTTTCAGGAGTCGTTATGCTGCAGTTGAATCGATCATTGATTGTTTGGAAATTGAAATTGAAAAGCCAATAGACCCAGTTAAACAATCATTAACATGGTCAGAATACAAAAAATGTAATACTGTGAAATATTTAGTATCTTATACTCCAGATGGTATAGTTAATTTCATATCACCAGATTATGGTGGTAGAGCATCTGATGCAGAAATAGTTTCAATCTCTGGATACTTGGATTATTTAAAGCCAGGTGCAGCTGTATTAGCAGATAGAGGTTTCAAACATATTGAAAATTTAGTAGTTGCGAAAAAATGTACATTGATTAGACCTCCTACAGTAAGCTCTAATAAGCAACCAACTCGTGATGAAGTCATTGCGACGAAACGAATCGCTAGCCTTCGAATTCACATTGAAAGGTTAATAAGAAGAATCAGAGAATTTCATATTTGTGAACCTCATTCATCTGTTAATATTTAATTGATTCCGCAAATGGATAATATTATCACGATCGTCGCTGCTTTAACAAATTTACAAGGACCACTGATAAAAAAAAACATAAGTAACATTAGAGATTAATTAAAAATATAATATTAATTATTTTACATAATTTTGTTATTCACAGTAAATAAGCTTATGTATATATCTATAAACATTCAAAACATACAAGTGTTTTAAAATAATACGTTTTTGATCTTAATTATTTTATTGCTCTGTTTTGTATGAAGAATTAAATAATCGTTTAAAAATACATTTCTTCCAAAATTTACTCAAATCTTCCAATAATTTATTAATTAATTGTGAGTCGTAATTAATAATAATAGATTTAAATGCTTTTGTATCTTAGAAGTTCGGATCTGCAACAACAAACATCGCTTTTTTTCTTCCGGCAAAAAGCATTTGCATTTGCATTTGCGTTATGTACTTCATTGCTACTTTATCGTAATTATTAGTATCAATATATGTACGAGCACTTTTGTCTGACGTTGGGCATTTAATTTCAATAACAAATTTGTCGTCAATAGCATCATGTGAAGCTCCTAGATAAGGATATTTTTCAGATAAAAATAAACCACATTTATTTAACTTTTTTTTCATCTTCTGTTCAACTTGTTGTAAAACCATTGCTTCTAATTTTTTGCCTCGTTCCATAGATTTTGTATCCCGAAATTTTTTACCACCGACCAACAACTCCACTGAAATTCCATTCGGTGTATTACAACGTGATGCTTCATATGCCTTTGATGCAGTAACTCGTCCGTAGCTCAATGTAAACCAGAGCTCACAGTTTGCTTGATCTTGAGTCATTTTTTCAATTCGCTCACACAAATCTTTTGACATTCGACTTTTGCTGAATGTTAAAAATTCATCATAAGATGTTCCTCCTTCATTAATAAAATTTACTAATAAATTATGAATCGAAAGACTTTGCTCGTTATTTACATCATTGAAGTATTTTGAAATTTGACTCTGTACAGTTTTTTGATTTGTTCTTTTTACAAATTCTTCTAATGCATTAAAAGGTTTATTCAAAACAATCGATTCTTTAGTACTGGCAAAATCTTTTACCATAATAAATTTTATTGATGATCCATCTTGAGATAGAACTGATTTTCGCCAATAACATTCAATATCCGTCTTTGATAGTTCTTCAGATCTTCTGTGTAGCCATATTATAAAAGCAATCGCATGCTTGCATCCACCTAAAAAAGACAAAGGGAATGTATTGGTAAGTATTTCATTTTTAATCCATTTTTTTTGTTTCTCGTATCGAACAGTAACTATAAATAATAGAGTTAAGAATAACAGTAATAGTTATAGGTGAAATATTTTTACACTATTGCACTTACCTGACGATGCGGCACAATCATGACATTGAATCGATACAATCTCTTCCTCAACAATATTTAAAACAAGAGTCACTCGATATGATTTATTGTGTACTCTGTGCTCAGGACAAATAAGACATTTTAGAGTACATTCTGGTCCATGAAGTTTTAGTTGAACAAATTCAATAGCAGCATCTCCATACGACTGTCTTCCGGATCTATATTTGAATATATTTATTTTATTATTAGTCTAATATTTCAACTATAATATTTAAACACTTGTTGTAGATTAAAAACTAACCTATATTAAAATTTTTTTTTATTTTTTTCAATATGAGAATTTCACTTTAAAAAAACAAAGAAATGACTGGTTGATTTTTTTATATATATTATTTATTTTGAAAATTTCGATTTATCAAAAAATCCCAAAATTATTAAACAATAATGAAATTACGTATCATGACAATTTATACTCACAGATTAGCTTTTGCGCCTTGCATTTCTGCAGATACAAAATTGGAGTTAGTAGCTAAGTAAGATGCGACCATAAAAGCATCAACACAAGGTAGATTATCGGATCGAGCTTCACTGAAACCAGGATCGACTTTTCTTTGAGGCATTTTTATTTCATTTTAATTATTTATTGTCAGTTACTATCACCCCGTTCACATGTACCACTAGTACCACTCAGCATTTATGGTAATATAGAGTATGATCATAATATCTATGCTAATTATTCTTTTCAAAGAAAAATATTTATGCTACTTTCAGTAAATTTCAGTCTTAATGATAAAATATAACTAAACTCACTATAAATAAAAACCAACTTGAAATTTTTTTCAATAATTTATCATTCGTCGTTTATCATGCATTCAAATAACGCGCCAATAATATGCACAATGACGTCAGACCAATCACATCACGTTTCACATCACGTGATTTTTACATCATATTTGACCACTTTTATTTATTTATTTATTTAAAAATTATTCGTAAAAATTAAATTTATTTCTTACGTAGTGTTACGTTCCCAAATTTTGGGTGTAATTAATTTTCTTAATTTTAAATAATTTATTAAAATCCAGATTTTGACCTCGTTAGGAAGTCGATAGACTCCAGGTGGGTCATGTCACTGATTCCTCCGCGAAGTACTTTTGTAGTTTATGTTAATAAAATTTTATGTTACTTTTAATTTTACCTGCCTCAGATAGTTGAGGGATGGAGTGCTTAAACGCTGGCTAGCGCTTTGGCGATTTCACCAGGGTGGAAGCAGCTATTAAAAGCACTTCCGCGCTGGGGGATAAGGTTTTAATAAATATTCATATTAATTGATTGACAATTAATAAAATTTATTTAAAGGAAATAGGCAGGTTTAGGCTCGGACCAGCAGAGATTGCTCCTCCGCTAAGTCCGAGGACTGACTGCTCCAGAAGAAGTCTGGAGACAGAATGTATGTATGTAATAATTACAATGAGTTTTATAATAAATATTTTTAGCGACGTTGCATCTCAGGTTACCCTATGTGAACATCAACGCAGTCCAAATCCCACAACGTAGACTGTTTAGTCTACTGGGCTGCGTTGACGTTCCAGAAATCTCTTATCTCGAGGTATTTCCGTTACGAAATAAATTCCGATACGAATTTATTAACTGAACTTTATTTGCAAAATCATTTTCACGTAAATACCCAATTATACAGCTTGGAGAATTTTCACATCCTTTATCTCGTAAATTTGTAGTAATCACACTCCATCAGAACGTTGGTCGACTTTTCTTATCATTTATCCCTCCGGACCTACAGGGCCAAATTTCAAAATTTAATCCGATAACCTTGGACGAAGTCGACTTCGCTTTAAGACAGATAACATCGGCATCAAATTTTCCACCACCAATTCGACATGAACCAAAAATCAAAGAAGCTCAGATATCAATCGAAGAACAACCTGAAGAGATCGTCGAAGAAATAAACTGTTGCAAACCGATAATTACTCAAAAGGCAACTCAAAACAAAGTGGAGTCCATTTTTGAAAGTTTCTGGGATGATTGTGAAATTTCTTCTGTTACCGTCTTCACCCCTCTTATATGATTGGAACCATTCTGTGAAACAATCAGTGAACTTAATATTAAAAAACTCGAATCAAGAAACGCAATGCCTATCTCGGAATCGCGCCATCCTTTCGAGATCCTTCCAAACTCAAAAATTATCTGCGAAAGGTCTGAACCAGCAAGTAAATTTAAGCTTATCACCGATCGGAAAACTGTGCCTAAACCAAAAATTTTGCGAAAATTTCCCGTCCAATCCTCACTTGACGAAACTAAACCTTCTAACATAGATCCTATTCCAGTTCAAGACGACCCAAAGATACTTAATGCGAAGAGGCCCAAAATTTTTCAAGGCTACAACTTACGAACGATAAAACCTGCAATTAACGAAATTACAAAATTTAAATTTTACACCCTCTCACCCAGTCTACTGGTATCGCCTTCAGAACCACTAAAGATTCGAATTAAAAAACCGCCTGACCTGACTTCTTTGTTAAAAATTACTCCTTTCGATACATTACTTTTCTTTCTTTTATTTTCAATTTTTTTCCTTCCCTTCCTCGCACAATACAAAATTCCACTCCAAATATACAACCTATTATTTTGAAATTTCTGCCAGTGTAGAATAAATGCTCTTAAAATCTACAATACTGCTCCATAATTATCGGCGAACTTTTGTTTGCCGGAGTCGCTACTCCGGTTACGAACTCATATAAACTTTCAACTTGTTTTATATTGTTATTAGTTAATAAGTGAATAGTGTAAATTAAGACGTGTTTGCTCATAGGGCCAGTTAAACAGAATATACAAACTGAAAACCCGAATCGAAGTGTTCCATCATTTATAAATTAAGAAGCTATCCAACCTTCATCCTTCAAACTTCAATCTTCAATCTCCAGTCAGCAGGAGGAAGGGAGAAGCCAAGCAGCGGAAGTCAAAGGTATAAAGTCCAATCAAAGGCCGAATCATCGTTGGAATTAGGATTCGCGATAGTAAGTGGAGGTTATTTTATTATTTCCGAGGTCGATTGTCTATTCCAAGGGGCCCTCTCCGGGGTTTTCACCTTCGCGAACCCATAAATTAAAAACCTAACGATCCTTTCGTTAGGGAAATTCATCTGTTATTCGAACCTCCGATAGTCCAGCTACCAAATTCTAAGATTATATTTTTCGGACATAACAAATCTATGTTACAATCCTTTTTTATATTTTTTCCTATTTTTTTGTTAATAAATTTCCATAAGTCTTGTCTATTTTTTGATTTATGCCTGGCTATATTACCTTCATAATCTAATTTCGCTTTTTTTATTAGTTTATCTAAATATTTACAATATTTAGTGTATACTTTTTTAAGAACTAAGTTAGATTTATTACGCTTCAGATTATTGTATAATTTTTCTTTGGTATGACATGATTTGATCAGTCCCTGCGTAATCCACTTACTCCTAGGTTAATTTTTGCGTAATTTTTTCTTATTAGTACTAGATAAATTAATTATATTTTTTATTTCTAATATTAGCTGGTTAGTTGCAATATTTGGATCCTCCATAGATAACATGATGTCCCAATTCTCTAATTTTTTATAATAAATGATCATGGTATCAGTAGTGACTCTAAGTTGTTTATTAATGTTCATGGAAAGAAATATTTTATAATGATCTGGAAAAACCTGTTTTAGGGTAAAAGATTCACATTTAATTTTCGTTTTAAATTCATCTACTTAACTCTAATCTTTCTATATTATATACATATTAACGTTTTAATGCATGATTTATATTTCGTTTCCCTCAAATGTACAAGTTTGTTTCCAAAATAAACTTAACCAATTGAAATTTGAAATGTTTTCTTTCTTTTGATTTACTTAGAGTTTATTTACACAAATTCATAACTAATAGAATAGGCTTCTCGAGGCCGAAGTCAGCAAGATCCTTACATTCTTACAAATTTCTTAACCACTATCTGTAATCATAGTAAGGTTTGGGAATAATACGGTATATGAACCGCTCTATATACTCGTATAAAATTTAAAAAATTAATTTAGTTATCAAATGAAAACTAGTGGTTGGGTTTTAGGCATTAATTCATGGCCTTTACGCCTCGTCACAAACTCCGTTCGTGACACTTTACTAACGGCTAACCAGAACCAGATTGAAACTATAGCCTAACTAACGGCTGACCAGAACCAACTTAAAACTACTAACAAAACACCTCGCACAAAGACTGCAGTGCACAAAGGGTAGTTATTACACACAGCTATAAGAGTAACAGCCTAGTGACGGCAACATAGACCTAGATACTTTTGCAGCTTACACACATGACCCGTATCAATCTTCACACACATGACTCACACTTTGTAATGACTTTACCTTGATTTTAATTATTAATGACAATTTTGAACAATTTAATTTACTTTTAAAATTCCAGATTCAGATATTCAGTCATCAGTAATTTACTAAAACGATATTTCCAAATTAACAAACTAATGTTGAAATAACTAAGCTGAATATTCTCAAATTTCAATTCTAATTGCTGATTAAAATTCTTAACTAATTTATTGCCGTGGTCTTAATAATACAACAACAATAAATATTTAATTACAAGAGGTCTTCGTATCTTGAATTAATAGATTAAAATATAACGGCAGAGGTCTTAATAATCGACCGACATAATTTTGATATATCCGAGATTTTACAAATGATTTTTCCACTGAATTGATTTAATCTCGATAACAATTTTAACAATTGAATTCAAAATTATCAATTTGAAATCAAATTTTTCATACTATTCATTTGCTTAAGCAACAATTAATATTTACGCGTTTTAGCAATAATAAATTTCCAACAAACCATAAAATAAATTAAAATTCTATTAAAATAACCCTCAAAATAAATTTCAATAAATTCTATGTAAAATGTTCAATCACCAAAATCGACAAGAGTCGACATACTCAAATTTAGACGCTAGAACATTCGTTAGTTGGTTGTTTTGACCTTGGGTTCTTGGATTTACGACAATGTAAGATTCTACTAATGCTCGATCAAGAATTCGCGAGAAGTCACTTGTCGGTTTTTCTCAAGTGAAAAAATTAATCATTCGTTTTACCGAATTAATTGATTCTAAAAATTATCACAATTAATAAAACAATTCCAAATGTTAAATTGATTAATTTCAGTTAGTTGAAAATTCTCACTACGAATGTTAAAAATGATTTTTGACGTCAAGGTCGACTGAATAACTCTCGGGTATCAATCCCCATGAAAATCACTCAGTTCGAACTAACGAATTTAATCGAATCTTGATTAACTAATGATACGAATTGTCGATTAAACCATTAAATTAATAAATGAAAAGGAGAAGTAACCGAGTATTAGGTAAACCGCAGTCCACTTCTTTCTCACACAGTAATTATTGATACCTTGACGAATAAAACGATGATCTAACTCACTCGTTAAGGAAGAAGTCCTAGTTGTAGTTGGCTTCCTTCGTTTCGTCACTCCGAAGATCGGTCCTTCTTGATTTCCGTGGCACTCTGTCTGGCGGTCACACTACTTCTCCCTCTTCCACTGCACAGCTCACCTATAATAGCCCAAAACTACCCCCTCCTATTCTCTCTTTAGGTCTGAAGATTGAGACACGCCAGTGCTGCGTCGAATAATTATCGATATCTGGCGACTTATCGACTCATGGTAATTTAACCCTGTTACAATATCTCGATTATTTCTAATCGAGAGTGAAAAGTTACAGTTGATAACCCTGGTTGGAAAAAAGTATTCAAAAGAATTAACAATGTTAAATCTTCATAAGAGAGGAGAATTCAAAAGTATTAAAGTATTCAGAAGTATTGAAAATGATTAGTAGGTAAACAGGGGGCGATTCTCAGTCAGTAAGACAGATTTGTGGGTTCATATCCGTACTAAGTTACCGATCGTAGATATGGGCGAGTTGTTTTGCCGACATTTTGTGGATATAATCGGGGTTCTAGGTGGCGCTGGTGGTAAATTCTGCAATTTAAATCTTACAATCCGCCATTTTCCCGCCATTTTTTAAATCTTAATATCAACCATTTTCCCTTCCACTCATACCATTCTAGAATTTTCTAACTCCGTAGTAGATGACGTCTAATGTTTATGTATAAAATCCAGATGCTATTATGAAATAGGAAAGATAATTATTGTTAATTAGATCCCTGATTAAAAAAAAGTATTGAAAATGAATTCAAAATGACAAATTTTAATATATTTCAATCCATTGAGTTCACCAAATGAATCCATTTTAATTCAGTTGAATTCGAAAATAATTTTTGAATTTCGGTTTTCGGAAAGAATACAAAAAAATTGAGATGAATAAAATAATTTCTGTTTTTTCCAATTAATTTCAATTCAGAAATCCTACTTTATTTTTGACTTAGCCACTGATTGAAAAATTCTAAAATAAATACAAAATTTGGAATATTTTTCAATTTAATTTAATCGAAAAATAAAGAATTATTTTCGGTCTCGCCAAGAATTGATAAATATTGAGATACATATAATTATTTGAGTATTTTTCAATCTTTTTTAATACAAAAATAATGACTGCACTAGTTTTCTGACTTCACTAGTGATTGATATATATTAAATAGTACTGAACTTTCTTAATCCTTTTTAATCATTTTCAATACAAAAATGGTACATAATATAAGGACACCCTAGAAATTGATAAATATTAGAAAGTACTGAAAATCTTCAATACTTTTCAATTATTTTCAATATAAAAATATTGCTAATTTTATAACAGCACCAGTGATTGATATTTATTGAAGAGTGCTTAACTTTTTTAATATTTTTTAATAATTTTTAATACAAAAATAATATATAATTTTTGGACTCCCTAGGAATTAATAAATATCAGAAAGTACTGTAAAATTATCAATACTTTTTAGTTATTTTCACTACAAAAATAATGCTAATTTTTTTACTATATTAATAATTGATGAATATTGAGGAATATTGAACTTTCTTAATACTTTTTATTTATTTCTTTTTTTTTAATACAAAAATAATACATATTTATAGATTTATTAGTATTTGATAAATATCGAAGAATACTCAACATTTTTAGGACGTTTTAAATGAAGGAATTCATTCTGGTACTCAAAGATGTATTGATAGAAATACTTATGTGCACCCGGGAAAAAATGATCAGACCTGATCAGACATGAACAGGCATGAGTCTTCAGGCCTGATCAGACATGAAAAATAACCATGCCTGACCAGACCTGGCCAGGCATGTTCAGGTCTGATCAGATCTGTTCATGTCTGACTCGATCAGGTCCAAAAAAAAAAGTTGTACCTGTGGGGATTCGAACCATAGACGCCGCGCTCTCCAGACTGTTATTTTACCTCTTGATTTCCTCAGGTTGATTAATCAACTTAATAATTTTTTTTCTCAATAATTATTATATAGTTAACCATTTTTAATACTAATCCCCTCAGCCAACTGATTATTGCAATTATTGTCCTCTAATATAATAGTCACCCGTTCAAAAATAAATGGGCGAGCAATTTCCTGTGTCTCAGGTTGATTAATCAACTTAATAATTTTTTTTCTCGATAATTATTATATAGTTAAACATTTTTAATACTTATTCCTCTAGCCAACTGATTATTGCAATTATTGTCATTGCTAAAATCATAGTCACCCGTTTAAAAATAAACGGGCGCGCAATTTCTTGTTCCTTAGGTCGATTAATCAACTTGATAATTTTTATTTTGTTTATTATTATATAATTAATGATTTCTAACACTTATTCCGTCAGCCAACTGATTATTGTAATTGTTATCCTTGCTAAAATAATAGTCACCCGTTCAAAAATAAACGGGCGAGCTATTTCTTGTGTCTCAGGTTAATTAATCAACTTAATAATTTTTATTTAGTTTATTATTATATAATGAATGATTTCTAATACTCATCCCCTGAGCCAACCTATTATTGCAATTATTGTCCTTTCTAAAATAATAGTCACCTGTTCAAAAATAAACGGTCATGCAATTCTTTGTGTTTTGGTTGAATCATTAACTTAATAATTTTTTTTCTTAATCATTATTCTATAATGAATCATTTTTAATTCTATGACCCCCAGAAAATAGATCATTGCAATTATTTTCCCTGCGAATATAATGATCACCCGTTCAAAAATAAACGGGTAGACAATTCTTAGGTATTACTTATAATTATTAATTAAATAATTTTTTTTTTATCATTTTTAATTTATTATTAGTTATTTTTAGTAATAATCGCCTTAGCCATTTGATTATTTTTATTGTTATCCTTAACAATATCGAAATTACCCGTGTGAATTTAAACGGGCCCTTTATACTTTCGTTACATCGCAAAGTCTTTTTCTTAAATCTTACGGGTTGTATATTACTCCGTATTCTGTTTCTTTTATATTATTTCGCCTCGCGTTTCAATGCCTTGCGGCTCTTTGTGATACTCTTATCGCCATCTATAGTTCATTCGCACAACCCTATAACCCACTGTCTTAGACGGTAAATAATTTTTCGGGATTTCGGTCTTCGGGAAAAAAAGCCTGACCCCCAGGGGGGGTACAAGATCATTCAGTAAGACAGATTTGTGGGTTCGTGTCCATGTTAAGTTACCATCCTCAGTTATGATTGACCTGTTTTACCGATAGTTTGATGATATGGTCGAGGTCTTACAGGTGGCACTGGTGTTGAATTCTGTAATTTGAATCTGTCCGCCATTTTCCCGCTGTTACGTTCCCAAATTTTGGGCGTAATTATTTTTTAATTTTAAATAATTTATTTAAGTCCAGATTTTGACCTCGTTAGGATGTCAATAGACTCCAGGTGGGTCATGTCACTGATTCCTCCGCGAAGTACTGTTCAAAACATAAATTTAATAACTTTAATTTATAATTTATTTCAATATTTTTTTTGATATTTTACTTTTGTTTTACCTGCCTAGGTAGGTAATGGATAGAGTGCCTGAACGCTGGCTAGCGCTCTGGGCGATTTCACCGGGGTGAGAACAGCTAATAAGCGCTCACCCTGGGGGTAATAGTTAGGATATTTTTTGGATAGAATACCCGAACGCTGGCTAGCGCTCTAGGTAAAGGAACCAGGGAGAGAACAGCTAATAAGCGCTCTCAACCCTGGGTTGAGGTTTTAATAAATATCCATTGTAATTGATAAACAATTAACAAATATTTATCAATTAGGAATTGGCATGTTCAACCTCGGACCAGCAGAGATTGCTCCTCTGCTAAGTCCTCGGACTGACTGTTTCAGAGGAAGTCTGGAGACAGAATGTATCTTTTATAATAATTACAATAAGTTTTATAAGAGTTTTTAGCGACGTTGCATCTCAGGTTACCCTATGTGAACATCAACGCAGTCCAAATCCCACAACGTAGACTGTTTAGTCTACTGGGCTGCGTTGACGTTCCAGAAATCTCTTATCTCGAGGTATTTCCGTTACGAAATACTTCGGGTAATAATTAATTAATTAAAATATTAATTAATTGATTTAAATATAATTTAGAATTTGCGAGAACGTAACACCCGCCAATGTTTAATTTGCCATCTGGTGGCTGCTATCCGCCATTTTCCCGCCATTTTGAATCCGCCATTTGGTGGCTGCTATCTGCCATTTTGAATCTGCTATTTGGAGGCTGCCATACACCATCTGGTGGCTGCTATACGCCATTTTAAATCCACCATCTGCTGGTTGCTATCTGCCATCTGGTGGCTGATTTCCGCCATTTTCCCGCCATTTTGAATTTGAGTTCAACATTTTGAGGTTATAAATAAGCATCCTCAACTATTAACCCTCCTTCGGCTCGGCCATAACAGATTAATAGTTCAGAATTACGCATTTGTAGTATCCATGATTAAAAAAAAGTATTGAAAATGAATTCAAAATGACAAATTTTAATATATTTCAATCCATTGAATTCACCAAATGAATCCATTTTAATTCAGTTGAATTCGAAAATAATTTTTGAATTTCAGTTTTCGGAAAGACTACAAAAAAATTGAAATGAATAAAATAATTTCTGTTTTTACCAATTAATTTTAATTCAGAAATCTTACTTTTTTTTGACTTAGCCACTGATTGAAAAATATTAAAATAAATACAAAATTTGTAATATTTTTCAATTTAATTTAATCGAAAAATAAAGAATTATTTTCGGTCTCACCAAGAATTGATAAATATTGAGATACATTTAATTATTTGAGTATTTTTCAATCTTTTTCAATACAAAAATAATGCTAATTTTATGACTGCACTAGTGATTGATATTTATTGAAGAATGCAGAACTTTCTTAATACTTTTTAACGATTTCCAATACAAAAATAATACATAAATTTTGGACTCCCATGAAATTAATAAATATTAAAGAGTACTGTAAAACTATCAGTACTTTTTAGTTATTTTCAATACAAAAATAATGCTAATTTTCTTACTATGTTAATAATTGATAAATATTGAGGAATATTGAACTTTCTTAATACTTTTTATTTATTTCTTTTTTTAATACAAAAATAATACATATTCGTAGATTTACTAGTATTTGATAAATATCGAAGAATACTCAACATTTTTAGGACGTTTTAAATGAAGGAATTCATTCTGGTACTCAAAGATGTATTAATAGAAATACTTATCTGCACGCAAATATAAAAAAGTATGGCTAATTTATATGTAATTCTACCGTACAAATGTGCATAAATCAAATCAAAAGTTTTAATTTTAACTGTTTTTTTTTCTACTGCACTTCAAACGTATTAGGTTGAACACTCAAATAATCTTTATTTTCTTCTAAGCATGATAATGCTTTTATAGCTATATAAATCATCTTATTCTGAATTTTCGTTGTTGGTAATCGTATTACATCACTTTCACAATTCTGAATCATCTGTTACGTTCTCGGAAATTTTAAATTCAATTTAAAATCAATTAATTAATATATTATTATCCGAGGTATTTAGAAACGGAAATACTTCAAGATAAGAGATTTCTGGAACTTCAACGCAGCCCAGTAGTCTAAACAGTCTACGTTGTGGGATTTGGACTGCGTTGATGTTCACATAGGGTAACCTGAGATGCAACGTTGCTAAAAATCATTATAAAACTTATAGTAATTATTATTGAAAAATACATTCTGTCTCCAGACTTCTTCTGGAACAGTCAGTCCGAGGACTTAGCAGAGGAGCAATCTCTGCTGGTCCGAGGCTGAACCTGCTAATTCCTTATTAATAAATATTTATTTAACTGTCAATCAATTAAAATGGATATTTATTAAAACCTCAACCCAGGGTTGAGAGCGCTTATCAGCGTTCCACCCTAGTTCCTTTACCTAGAGCGCTAGCCATCGTTCAGGTATTTCATCAAAAATATCCTAACTATTACCCCCAGGGTGTGAGCGCTTATTAGCTGTTCTCACCCTGGTGAAATCGCCCAGAGCGCTAGCCAGCGTTCAGGCACTCTATCCATCATTTACCTGAAGGCAGGTAAATTAAAAGTAAAATATTAAACCATATTTTATAAAGTTAAATATTATACAAAAAGTACTTCGCGGAGGAATCAGTGACATGACCCACCTGGAGTCTATCGACTTCCTACTGAGGTCAAAATCTGGACTTAAATAAATTTTAATTAATTACACAAAATTTCCCTAGCGGTTTTTTAAATACCGTAAATTTACGGTATTAATGCCTTTACCATAAATTTACCGTTATGATTCTGAAATAATACGGTATTTTTGTGGTTATAATGGCCAGTTTTTGTACTATAGTCATACTGCATTTCTACCGTATTTTTGCTCCAATGTTACCAAAATAATACGATGAAATTACCGTAAAGCTCCAGAACTTTTACTGTAAAAAATCTGTATATTAACTACAGCATTACTATAATTTTACAATAATGAAATCGTAGTTCTACGTTAAAAATATGGAAGTTATACTGCAATTTTGAAGTGAAACTTCTTTATGGAGGGTAAAATTGAACGATTTGAGGCGGAAAAGGGGAAGTAGCGCTAGAGGAGAAGCATTGAGTGAAAGTTTAGAGTAGGCGAGTGGAAGAATCGCTTGTATAGCAAGCCGAGCAAGCCTTATGTATTTTAAAGAGTGGGGAGAGTTAAGGAGAGTCAAGTAAAGGGGACGAATGCAGTGCGCGTGCGTCGTAATTCCACCACGTTACTCATATATATACTTCACTTCATATAATGTGTGTGTATATATTATATGGATATTCGTATGTCAGCTATCGCAAACTGTTCTTATTTAAAACGTTTTAGTATAGATATATGCATGAATTAATACGTAAATAAATATAAATACGTGAAAAATACACTTATTTGATATATATATTAAAATTTATTCCTGGAAAATTCCTATGACCATTCATAAATCGCAAGGAGGTACTTTCGAAGAAGTAGTTTATGAGTATGAAAAAAATTATCCACAACAATTATTGTACATTGCTTTATCGAGAGCTACTACGATTGAAAAATTATATATCGTTACAAAAAATAATACGGCTACTTTTTATCATGGGCGAACAGAGCCAGCTGCACTTCGACCGTTAAAACTTGAGTTTCAAAGACTGTCATTAAACCCATTAGTGACATTAGAATCACAATTGAATTTATCACTAAAAAGCCTGGTTTGTCAATATATAGTTTAAATATTCAAAGTTTACAAGCCCATAACAATGAGATTATCGACAAAGTAGCTGCTAATTCAAATATTCTACTTTCGTCTGAAACGTGGACTCATAATGATAAAGACATTTCCATTCCTAATTTTAATTGTGCAGTTAAATATAAACGCCCTAATGTTAGATCTGAAGGTGTAGCTATTTATCAAAATAATAACGATACAACACACATTGTAACACCATCAATGGACATTTCAGTACATAATATACAGACAATTGGAGTACAATTCAGTGCTGTAGGATAAATCTGTGCCACTGAATGTACAACGGAAAATGGCCAGTCAATTTTACTAGTATCAATTTATATATCACAGACATAATAAAATTTATTCGGGAATATGTCATTGTCCCAGCTGAGCAATGTCCCAGTTGATCAATGTCCCATTTTTCATTGTCCCAGTCAGCGAAAATGAAACTAGCGGCCTCTAGTGATGAAAAAAATAACTAAAAATTTTAATCTTCGTTACCGGAGAGATTTTTTCTACAGATGGCGCTGATTTTCGGGAAAATAAAAATTGAAATAAATTTATCTGGGTGATTTTCTTCATAGCTTTTGACGTTAATTACTGCTGTTTGAAACTTTTAAAGGTATCCACAATACACTGGTACTCTAACCAACTTCGAATGTTTATTCCAGGTCTTTGCCTCCATAGGTTTTAATTTTAAATGCTACCGGTGGATTTCTTAATCAACCCTCAATCCACCAACGACCTTACTGAATTGATTCCTCCACTCCAGGTCTTTTCCTCCATAGGTTTT
>JZSA01003172.1:0-18460 GCA_000956155.1 Cotesia vestalis
AAAATTACTCAACTCATACACACTGTCCACACTTAACAATATTCTTATTCTAATACGTGCCCCTTTCGGCGTCTACACGTGAAACTTATGAACAAACCAAACCAACTAAACTTTCGATCACCCGCACAGAGACGAATCATATGCAGGGGTCGTTGACTCGGCTCACAGGAGTAACAGCCCAGTGACGAAACGTAGACCTAGATACTCCGGCAGCTTATTTACCCTTTACTACAGAACAACAGCCCAGTGACGAAACGTAAACCTAGATGTTCTGCAGCTCACTCTCATAACCCGCTCCAGCTACAGCAGTAACAGCCCAGTGACAAAACGTAGACCTAGATACTCTGCAATAGAGGTGGGTAGCTCCGGACCTGTATAGTTCCATGAACTATGTCTTTTATCGGATACATATCCGATCGTTCCTCAAAATTGACTCTAGTATACTCACTAGTTCTTTTTCGTCCGCCACTGCCGTTATTACCAACAAGCAGTAAAGCAGCAAAACCATTTTTGATTGGTGATTTCTTATGGAACTTTTAGTTGAATACCAATCATAATTCATTTTCTATTTAGTGTAAAATAATATAGTTCGCTATAAATACGTTTTCAACACATTGGTCGCGAAGCATAATGCTGTGTACACTAGAATATTTCGTATATCAGGATCAGTCTGCACTCTAAATACTTTTTATCCTAGGTTATATTTCAAATTATATTTAAATTATAATTGAAGTTAAATAAACTTGGCATATAATATTTTTATAATTTCAAATAAATAATATTTATATTTATTCGAATTTATTTCAATTGTTTTTGAACATGCCACATGTTAAATATATAAAGCCGGTATTAACTCCAAGCGGACATTTAAAAACAACAAAAGACGGTCAATTTTGTTTATTTGTAGACACTCGTAGTAAGTACATATTATATTATCAATGATACTAAAATTAGCCGACATTCAACAATTTGTTACTAATTTTTATTAATTAATATTAGAGCTGAAATTTTTTTTTTTTAATTGCATGTATAATTTTTTTAATTCTCTACATGTGAAATTTTTTCTTTTAATTTTTTTAAAATAATTTTTCAATAAAATAAATTACAAAACTTTTCAAATGTCGGCTAATTTAATTTTCATATACTATTATTATTATTTAATGGTAATAAATAAAATCTTATATATAAATCATTATTATTATTATTATTATTATTACTATTATTATTATTATTATTATTATTATTATTATTATTATTATTATTATTATTATTATTATTATTAATTGGAGCGTCTTACGACAATTAGACGCCGGAGAGTTGTATAGATATCTAGGAATGGAAAAGCACCGCATGCATGCGGTCTCGGAAGTCCGAGCAACTCTCTAGAGCGAGTATGTTAGGAGACTCCGGAAAATTTGGTCCTCCGAACTTTCCGGCAAAAATAAAGTCTCTGCTACTAACATGCTCGCTGTCCCAGTCTTACTGTACTCTTTCGGTGTCCTGAAATGGGCCCGAAAAGATTTACGAGATCTTGACATCAAACCCCGTAAGATTATCAATATGAATCGGAGCATGCACCCCAATTCATCAGTCGCCAGATTATACCTCTCCCGGTCCATCGGTGGGAGAGGTTTGCAGAGCTTGGAGCGGCTTCACGACCGTTTGGTCCTGGGTTTAACACACGAAGTTGTCAATTTCACTGCTGCCTATATCTGTTGCCCTCCGTAAAAGTCGTGGGTACTCTGTGGGGCCTCCGGGTGATCGAAACTATTCGATCACTCATCTGCTTTACATGGATGATCTGAAGCTGTATAGTGCTGATGAAGATCATCTACAGGCGGCCCTTAACATGGTAGCAGAGTACACTCGAGATGTCGGAATGTCTTTTGGGTTGGACAAGTGTGCGGTCGTACATCTGGCGCGGGGTAAGTGCTCTGATACGGGTGATGATGTCGAGTTAGTAGATTGGAGCGTCTTACGACAATTAGACGCCGGAGAGTTGTATAGATATCTAGGAATGGAAAAGCACCGCATGCATGCGGTCTCGGAAGTCCGAGCAACTCTCTAGAGCGAGTATGTTAGGAGACTCCGGAAAATTTGGTCCTCCGAACTTTCCGGCAAAAATAAAGTCTCTGCTACTAACATGCTCGCTGTCCCAGTCTTACTGTACTCTTTCGGTGTCCTGAAATGGGCCCGAAAAGATTTTCGAGATCTTGACATCAAAACCCGTAAGATTATCAATATGAATCGGAGCATGCACCCCAATTCATCAGTCGCCAGATTATACCTCTCCCGGTCCATCGGTGGGAGAGGTTTGCAGAGCTTGGAGCGGCTTCACGACCGTTTGGTCCTGGGTTTAACACACGAAGTTGTCAATTTCACTGCAGAGGAGGATGACTTTCTTATGCAAATTGTTCATAAACATGAAAATGCGCATAGGGGGTCATTTTTGTATAAGGCAGCAATCTATGCGGCAAGAACCCTTAGTCTTGTAGAAATAAACGCTCTTATGGAACTCCGGAAGGAGGAATTTAAGAGCGTCATCAGGAACGCCGAGGACAAATTACTCCTTGGCGAACTGATGGACGAGTCCATGCACAGCGTGTTCTTTAAACACGTGCGTGATCATGGCTTGTCCACCCAGCTGACGTTTTCCTTCTTAAAGTCAGCTGGCCTGATGTCCGAGACTGAAGGGTTTATATTTGCCTGCCAAGATGGTGTCATTAACACTCTAGAGTACCGTAGCAAGGTGCGCCAGGGGCAGCTTGCGGACACTTCCTGTAGGAGGTGTAAACAACATCCGGAGACGCTTATGCACCTTTTGTCAGCATGTCCTGTGCTGGCGAGAGGTGCATACATCCAGCGTCACAATGCTGCGCTGAGAGTACTGTACTATTATCTTCGTCATTGCTACGGTATTGAC
Source organism: Cotesia vestalis (assembly GCA_000956155.1). Taxonomy (NCBI): domain Eukaryota; kingdom Metazoa; phylum Arthropoda; class Insecta; order Hymenoptera; family Braconidae; genus Cotesia; species Cotesia vestalis. Next base: position 2,924 of record JZSA01003172.1, read on the forward strand.
GTGACACCAGTGCTGCCTTATGTGCCAGGAGATATTCCCCAGGTTGTTGAGAATGACGGTTGCAAAATTTATTGGAACATGCCATTTGGAACAACCCGGCGGATAGATCACAACAAACCTGATGTTGTGCTCTTCGATAAGGCTACTCGTGACATTTATGTCATTGAGTTTTCGGCCCCGGCTGAATATAACATCTCAGCCAAAGAAGAGCACAAAAGAGAAATATATCAGGATCTCCTGTTTGAAATTGGCAAACTTTACCCAGGTTATCGCGTTAAGCTTGTCGTCCTGATTGTTGGCGTCCTTGGAGGGATGAAACAGTCTTTTGTATCCTCACTTGGCAAAGTTCCAGCTTGCTCATCAAAAGCTGAGTTCTTAGCGGTCAGGATGCAGAAGGCAGTTATACTAGGCTCTCTTCGTCTCTTAAGGGAAATGACTTTGGCCTGCTGTGATCACTACCCGCCTTGTTGTGCGGAGTGGTCCAGCAGTAACGGATGGAGCTCAGGCTGGGCCCTCGGAGAGTCGGACTCCGGGGAAAACCCCCCCTGAGCATTTAATAACAAAATAATAATAATAATAATAATAATAATAATAATAATAATAATAATAATAATAATAACTAATTATTTTATTTATAAATAGGTTTGGAAGTCGTTTACGTAAAAATGCATGTATCACGTTACACTGGAGTTACACCTACTAGAGACGCAGAAGGCTATGAAGACGATGGCTTTATTGAAACTTCATTTGGTAATAAAAATTAAAATAAAAAAAATAAATATTTGTAATAATAATTATTCCCATAACTTAATTTTTTCTTTTTCTATTACAGTGAGTGACGATGAAAAAATCGAAGTTTCTGAATAAATATTGCCTAACGACCAGCTGTAGAGTTCACCGAATAAAAATATTAAACTTAATCATTCAGATTCAAAATGTAACATACTTTCAAATCATTTTTTTTTAAACAATTTTATTATGGCAGTACGGAGAAAAAGTAGCGCTTTGTGGAATCATTTTGATGAAACTCAACCCAAGATTGCAAAGTGTAATTACTGTAAGCAAACAATTTTATTTTCCGCAGGGAGTTTAGAAAATTTAAATCGACATCTGACTCGAAAACATCCAACTATTGTCATAAATAATTCTAATGACAAACAAATTACACCTGCATCTTCGACTCCCAATGATTTTTCAACAATTACTGATTCAAGTTTACAATTACCAATTTCACACTCAAGATTAACAACCTCCAGTACTCAGCTGAAAATTGATAATTTTACTGAAAGTAGTAAGCCTATGCCTCTAAGTAAAAAACAACAAATAGATAACCAATTGATCACGATGATTGCTAAAGAGTATCATCCACTTCGCTAAGTGGAAGAAGTTGAGTTTAAAAAATTGGTCCATCTGTTATGCCCATCATATAAATTACCTACACGTAAGACGCTTTCAGAAAGTTTTTTGCCGCAGCTTTATTTAAAATTAAAACAAGATGTAAAAATAAAAATGGAAAAAGCGCAAGCTATATGTTTAACAACAGATGGCTGGACTTCAAAAAACAATTAAAGTTTTCTTGCTGTCACAGCGCACTACATTGATACTGAAACGATTAATATGAATTCATGTTTATTGGGCTGTGTAAATTATAATAATAGTCATACGGCAGAGAACTTGTGCAATTTTTCAAGAAGTATGATCAAAGAATGGAATATAGAGAATAAAGTGGGGGCTATTGTTAGTGATCACGCAGCTAATATTATTGCAGCAGTGAAATTAGGAGGCTGGCGCTCGATCGGTTGTTTTGCTCATTTATTAAATCTGATTTTGCAATCATCAATAAAACAAATTTCCAGTGTCGTTCAAAAAGTTAAAAGTATTGTTGAATATTTCAAGAGAAGTACTAGATGGAACTGCCTATATTGAAATTGAAGCAAGATGTTCCGACTCGATGGAACTCGACATTCGAAATGCTGGACCGAGTATATCAAGTAAAAAATGCAATTATTGCAACTCTTGCCCTAGTGAACAATAATCTATCTTTATCTACGGACGACTGGATTGTGGTTGAGGAAGCACTACCCATACTAAAAGTTTTTTACACTGTTACTGTTGAAATTTGCTCAGAAACAACCGTGAGTTTATCTAAAATAATCGTATTTTGTGACTTATTAAGAGACCATGTCGACAAACATCTAGCGTTATTGGATGCTAAAATGAGAATTGAAAACCAATACGCTTACGAAATGGTAGATAATTTATTAAAATCACTACACTTCGAAATGAATAAACGTTTAAATGATTTTGAAAAAAATTTCCTCTATGCAGAATCAACAATTCTGGATCCCAGATTTAAGAAGAAAGGATTTCGTGATGAAATTAATGCTGAGAAAGCTATTGAAGGCTTAAAATTGAAAATTCGGAGTATTCGAAGTGAGCCATCCAGCAATTTGACTCTCACTCGTGTCTCGGCTCCAATATCAGCAGATATTGTCTCTTCGACAGAGCCATCATCATGTAATACACAGCTTGTTTCTATTTGGGATAAATTTGATCGAAAAATAGCAAGTTTAACCCCTCAAAATAGTACAGCAGCTGGAATAGTTGAACTCGATAAGTATATAAATGAACCAAACCTTCCTAGAAAAGAAATTCCACTTCGATGGTGGTATTCTCGTAGGAATGTGTACCCGATATTATATAAATTTGTTTTAAAACGTTTAAATTTAGTTGGTACAAGTGTACCGTGCGAACGTATCTTTTCAAAAGCTGGCTTAGTTCAAAATGAAAAAAGATCTAGGTTATCTGCTACCAAAGTATCTCAGCTTCTTTTTATAGCTAGTAATTATCAAAACTAAATCTACGTGATATTATTTTAAAAATTATTTTTGCTCTTGCTATTTTTATTTTAATGTGATCTCATAAATTTAGTATATATTCAAAATATTTTCTAATCAAATGAGTAACACCTATAGATTTTAATATATACTTGCTTAAAATATAATAATATATAATATATTATTAATAACAATGTTGCAATATAATTGTAATTATTAAAAAAGTTTGTGAATGTAATTGTGATTCTAATTATATTTAAAGTTTGTAATCAAATATATGTAATTTGTCTCCTTATTTGTTAGTTGAACTTTCATGAGAATTAAAAACATTAAATAGTTCCAGGGATATGATTCCAGGAACTAGTTCCTTTTCGCTCCGGAAACGTTCCAGGTTCAATCCGAAATTTTCCCGGAACTACTCACCTCTACTCTGCAACTCACGCATAACCCACACTTGTCTTACACTCACACTACTGATTTGACTTCATTTATAATTTTAATAATTGAGAATAATTTAATGTCAATTAAAATTTAAGATTTAGCTAATTGAAATATCCAATCTTTCGAATTTTTATAAAACAATATTGACAGTTAACGACTTATTTCCAATTAACTTCAACTAAAAATTACTTCTTATTCCGATTGTTAATTTTGATTCTGTATTAAAGTATTAATTAGCTTAAAATTCTTAAGTGACTTATTGTCATGTTCTTAACAATACCACAATAGTTAGTTAATTAATTTTAACAGTTAAAATAATGGCGATATAATTTAACAATCAAATTCAAAATTAATTAATATAAAATTAATGATGTAAATTAATTAATTATAATCACTTTTTCCTATGACAATTTTCTACTAAAGAATAACTAATTTCTTGGACTTTATGTCCACGTATTAATTCTGATTTTTCGACAAATTTTAATTTAATTAATTCACGGAGTTAATCTCCAAAATCAATTAATTTTATAATCAATAAATAAAATAATTTACAATACAAAAATAATTCAATAATCAACTCCGAGTATAATTTTTGTGATAATTTTCTAAATTATAAAAAATTGACAAAAGTCGAAACCTTGAATTTCGTTGCTAGAACATTCGCTAGCTCGGTTGTCTTTGACCTTGGGTATTGGAATTTACTGCGACACAAAATGTACTGACGCTTGACCAAAAATTCCACGAATAAAACGCTTGACGATTATTTTTCAAACGACAAAATTAATCACTTTTTCTTGCGTTAATTATTATAAAAATTATAACAATAAATTAAGTGAATTTTTAGATGTTAATTATTTTAAATGATTAATTTTTTAGTTGTTAAAATTTTCCCGCAAGGTCGGTTGAGTGACTATCGGGTATAAGCCCCCATGAAAATCCCTCAATCCAAACTAACAAATGTTTTATTCTGACTAATTAAATAATCGTCGATTAAACGATCCAATTAATAATTAAATAGGAGAAGTAACTGGGTATTGGGTAAACCGCGGTCCACTTCTTTCCCACAGAGTAATAATTGATACCTTGACGAATAATACGATGATCTAACTCTCTAATCGAGGGTGAATTCCTAGTTGTAGTTGGCTTCCTTCGTCTCGTCACTACTCCGGGGATCGGTCTTTTTGGATTTCCGTGGCACTATATCTGGCGGTCACACTACTTCTCCCTTTTCCACTGCACGGCTCACCTATATTAACCCAAAACTACCCCCTCCTATTCTGCCTTTAGGCCCGAAGATCGAGACGCGCCAGTGCTATGTCGAATAATTATCGATCTCCGGTGACTTATCGATTTAGGGTAATTTTACCCTGTTACAAGCGTACGGATTGTAGGATTTTTGAAGTTCCGTGATGAGTAAAATTAGTGACTGAGAAACTAAATTTCCTGTGAAAAGTTATATTTAGCGTACACTTAAATTCGAATCCATGATTGTGGTCAGTCTAGCGAATTGTAGCTGCCTAAATAACTGATCTTAGATGATTAAGCCTCTGCTGTTGCTCTGATTTAATAAAATGATTAACACTGATTTCTCATGCTAAGCGCCGATTTGAAATAGTTTTAAAGAAAGTTGATAATATTCAATATGATAAGAAATAATAAGAATTTCAATCTTTTTAAGTACTATTCAATCATTTCATTTAGTCACAGTTGCTTATCATAACGCTAATAAATGAACTTGAAAGAAAATATCATTAAGTAATTTTTAAAAATCAAAGAATTTATTTATTCAAAATTATTAATGTTATTATAATTTCGATTTTCTATGTAATTATCATATACAGTTTCATACAAAAAAATAATTGTTGATAAATAATAATAAAATAATGAAAGATTTTTATTTAAAATTGAAAATATTAAGTAGTACATTATAAATTTTCAATAAGTGAGGACTATATCTTCGAAATTTTTGATACTTTCATTCAGTCTGTCTCCTAACAGTTTGCAAGAGTTACAATGTAAGTTTCTCCTGAAAGTTCCATGCGACATACTGGTTTTATCTTGGCATCTTCACAGACAAAAACTAAATTTTCAGAAATTTTAACTTTGCTTATATGTCGTGTTTGAAATGCACTTTCTTCTTTATTGTAAGTTAACATTAATAAACCACAAACAGTATAATTCTCATGAGTAAACTTGATGACTGACTGAATAATGCCATAGGTTCCATTCCCATCATTTATTACTGAATCGCAGAATTTAACGTCCTTTTCCATATTATAGCAATTATATTTTACTTTGTTATGACTCATTTTTTCATAGCATCTCAAATTGTCGGGAGAATATCCAGCTGCAGTTAATGCTGCAATTTCTTGAAGAGTCGGTGAGCGTTTTGCGGATTTACCTTTGCAATAGATTTTTGATTGTGAATTTACCTTATCGTTCGTAACAGGTAGTTTAAGAATTTTTTTAATGGAATTCCATGTTTCAACAGACACTCTGTTATCAGAAGACGATGTTATTATAAATTTTTTCATTAAAAAACGCGTTATTATCTGTTCAGCTCGGCAGTGTGAACTAGTAAGTTGATCTAGTAGTTTCTTGTTCCACACCTCGAACGTAAATGCTGAGTATCCCCAAGCTGGACCCCAGTTTCGTATGCATTGAACAAGATGGCTGATTAAATGTATGTTGGAACTCATATTGGTAATCCCAAAATATTTTTGAAATAGATCAACATATTCTTTTAATAATTCTTCTGCACGGTCTAGGTCACTTGGAGTAATTGAATCGTTGTTAATATAGTGCATTGCTTCAGATAAAAGAGCAATGTGATGCACATATTTCTCATCCAAAACTTTTTTTAAACAGACCGGAGCGTAATCAAGCGAATTTCTCCATTCAGAGGCTTTTCACTGCTTGTGAGTGGAAATAGATCTAGGTTTTCTTGATCGGCGAGAAGGAGGTTTAATAGATAATAAACATTCATCTATTATTTTACACAAATCAGGATTTCCGACATAATATAGTGCATTTGTTGAAGTTAGCAGTAATGTCATGTGTTGTTTTACAACGCCAAGGTACACAGCATGCATCGATTCAACTATCACTCCTTTGCTTATATCAAACAATGGTAATGTTATTAATGCTGAAATACCCTTTACTCCTGTAACAGGCTTTCTGATTTCGCTAGCTTCATACATGGTAGTCTCTATACACTTTTTTGTGCGCAATCGTGTGAAATTTTTTCGGGCAGGAAACACAACTTTCTTACTCGCCACAAATTTACCTTTAGTATAACAATATAAACAACTGTCATAGCCATTATACTGTTTAAAACGAGTTACGGCTGATCAGGCTGGGGAATCAAAGCAACCCATTGTTACTATGATTTTCGAAGTTATCTCTACTCCATCAGATGATTTCCAAGTTACTCCATCTTGATATAATTCACGCAGCTCAGTAATAAAAGGTCGCAGAATATTATTCATTAATGGTTTTTTTTTATCTACATAGACTCCTACTAACAGCATGTGCTTTTTCCTTAAATGAAGTGGAAGCTCGTTGATTTGCGCGAAAATTGGCCAGGCACTGGTATTCGAAGAATTAGCTACTTGACATCCGTCAGTATTAAGCGTTAACGATAAATTGTACCAGTTTTTTATATTCACTTCCATCATAGATGTCTTCCAGATTTTCAGAATGACGTTTCTGCCTTTGTAATCTATATTTTATTGCGTCAATAATATCTGCTGACGACAATAATTGTTGAATTTGCGATGTTATATTATTATATAAAAAATAACCTTCATGTAATTCTGAATTTTTTACTTTCGGACCACATGCACCACAACAGCATTGCTGTTGTAACTCGTTTGAAATTTTTGATTTTTCTCCTAAAAAATCGTCTCATTCCCGACAGTAAAAATATTTTATTACTTGAGAATCGTTACGACCTAAAGCTTTCCAAAGAGCTTATTTAGTCGTCGGTAATTCTGTACTTCCATATGAATTATTTATATATCGAAACGTATCTAAAATACATTCATAACTCCAATGATGTCGCAGAGATAAAGCCACTATACATAGTAAATGATCTTTTACAGTGGTATTCCTGTTTTGAAACATAAAAATGTTATTAGTGAAATTCATTGAAATATTCAATGAACGAGAATTTCTTGTTTGAACACTATTATTAATCCCTGCATTCACATGTTCCTCTTCACTATTTTTATCCACAGGAATCTGATTTTTATCATTGAAAAAACAAGCATTACTGCCATCATTATTTTCACTTTCATTATTTCTATCCAGAGGAATCTGATTTTCATCAACGAGGGTCGAACTGTTATTGTCTTCAGAACAATCCATAGCACTATCATGAACGGTACTATTAACAAATTTCTCAGTGACATGATCATGACTTGGAGTTGGCTTACTACTTTGATTCTTGATATCATAATCATGACGTATCCAAGTACAGGACAATTTCGCCGGCTAAAAACAAAAAAAAAAATAATTAACTACAAATTTAACTACAAAAATTTCAAATTTAGCTTACCAGTTGTTTGAAATTATTTGGAGTTGGAGTATTCGGGTGGCATGAAAGAAAATTAAGGTAAATTTTTATTTTCTTCAGATTGCGGTGAGAAATAGCTTTATTAGAAAAGCCTCTATTTCTACGTTGTTTATCCATTTTTGGATACTATATAATCCAATGTATTTTTAACATAAACCCCCTAAAAAATAATAAATATATGTATGTATAATTCACTAAATATTAAAGATGTACGTAAAATTATTCTTAGCCTTAAAGTTAGCAGATACCTTCCACATGTTTTAAAATAAAAATAGAAAAAGAAGAGAAAAAAAAATGATACAAAGTTATGAAACAATATCTGTCAAAAATTTTTATTTTCATTAATTTAGCCGATATTTAATAGTTTTTATAATTTTTGTAACAAGTAAATTATGACAGAAAAAAAATTGACATGTAGAAATTTTAAAAAATAAAAAATGCAACTTTTTAAAAATAATTTTTCAGAATTAATTTAATTGTTAAATAAAATTAAAAATTAATCAAGTGACAGCTAACTTTAATGTCATACAATTTTTAAATTAATTAATAATTAATTGAATTTCAAAATTATAAATAAAATATTTGAGTTGTAATTTCACTTGTAAATTTTAAAGCCACGAATTCACAATAATTGATTGAAAACATAAATCTCCTAACCTACACTTTATCAACATTGAATTAAATCAGATACTTACCTCTGTACTTTTATAAAATTAAAACTATTGTTTAGGTTTTCAAGACTTTTTAATATACTTAGATTTTGTTCTTGTAAAATATAAATTACTAGTCATATACCTAAATAAACGAATAATAAAATACTATAACTATTTGCGACATAAATTTCTGACTGTTTAAGAAAACTGTGACAAGTGTGACAGGATACCCAGACTTTCTTTTCGGCGCGTAGCCGACCTGTGGCGCTAAAGTCGCCGCGATTGTGGCGGCACGATAAGCTCGGTCACGCCACAGTGACGGGAGTCGCAATTAAACGCGCCTCGACGGCACCTACAATCAGCCGGTGAACCAATTCAGCTACAGCAGCGCCAAGACTCATGGTGGAGAAAAAACGAGTGTGAGAATTGGTCCGATTCCGTGCGGGCACAGGTGGGCACGGGGGCACGGGAAATGGTCATTTTACCACACTTTTGCGCATGCGCACGGGTAAATTACCAAATGACCGGATTATGACCGCACCCGTGCTCCCTTGCTAAAAAAGATTACTTGCGCATGTGCGCGGTTGATTTTCAACTGAGCGAAATATTTAAACTTTAATATATATTTTTTCCAATTAATTTTATTAATAATCATCAATGAAATAATTTTTTCTTCTTAAAGCAACCCATCAAATCTTTATAATTTATTTTTTTTTAATATAATTAAACTTAAAGCTACATTTAATTACACATACAGATATTTGAACTCTGTAAATGATCTAACTATATAATTAAACAATAGAATCTTTAATAAAAACTTTTTTTTTATATTGAAATAACTTTAATTAATAAAAGTAAAGTATTGTATATAATGACACTGAAGTTATACATCCGTTACGGTAAAGTTGAGCACTATAACATAAATTAACATAAAATATAAAATTATCAATTTCATTTACTATTTGTTTTTTTTTTTTTTTTTTAAAAAAACTCACTGTGGTCTTCATAGATCCACTTGGCCGACCAATTAATTTAATTTTAGCCGGGGTTTTAATTTTACTTAAATCTTTTTCCGAGCATTCATTAAAACTCTCATTGTAATTATTTTCAATCGATAAGTTATGCAAACTTGTTTCTAATTCCTTGAAATAATCCACCTCCAATATTTTAATTTTCGAATTATTAGAAAATTTGTCAATTAGCTCGTTGATAATTTCAATCTTTCTATCGAACTCACGACCACAGTATAAACTGACAATGTTAACTAACTTGGACACTTTAGCTAGTACTATTCTTCTTTTGTCACTCACAGATCGAGGTTGTTTTTTATTGAGTTGTTGAACTGCTACCGAAAACTTACTTTTTTCAATTCCATTACTGGCTGAAAGGGAACACGAAGTAGTTGCGTTAAGTAGATGGTCTTTGCTCCAACGTTCATCAAATAAGCATTTATCAAATAAAGATAACTTAAAATATGATCTTGCAGCAAATACATGTCGACAAGGTAACTTTAGAGAGATATTGATTTTACATTGACATGTCGTTGTTGATACTGTTAAATTATTAATATGACATGTTTTTGAAATTTCATTTATGTATGTAAAAAGAATTTTTTCACTCATTTTTAATTATGATGCCATCATCATTAATATCAAACGGTACATTTGGTTTTCTTATAAATTGATTCGCAGTTCTAAGATGACTCTCAGTTTTATGAGAGTCATACCACTCAAATAAATCTTTTACGGATGTTATCAATGGTGAATTTTTTTCCATAACCAATTTAATTTTTGCATTAACCGACTCCAGTCGGTTATTTGTTTCATTACTGAAACTATTTTGAAGCAAACAATATCTAGGCCAATCATAGCGAATGTTATGCCAGTTCCTGTCGAAGTAGCTTATCAACTTATCTGAACATGTCATATTAAGCTCCAAGTAAAGATTATTATAGTTCTCTTTCGACGTAGCCCTGAGTAATTGAGTGAGAATATTTAACGCTTTGTCTTTTTCTTTTGCTTTCAATTGCATTTCAGGGTTATTGACAGTTCTTTCAAAAATTCTTAAAGCATGAAATGCACAAATATAAGTTGGTACACCGGGGAACAATTCTTTTAGAACATCACGCTATTTCAAATCTTTGTCGGTCATAAAATATTTAATTTTGTGACACGATTCTTTATTGTCTGTTTTGAATTTTGTTAACATCCACTATAAAACGTCGCGTTCTTCTGTTGATAAAAACCCAATTCCGACCACTTGCCCACGTCCATTTCCGTCTTCAACTAGTAATATCATTAAAGTCATCTCATTATTGGTCAGTTTATATGTTCCATCCATAAAAACTATTTCTGGCCACATTTCGAAGTCATTTCTCATTTTTTTTGTCGTAAAATAGATTCCTTTACAAGAGGATGTTTTCACATTGTTATAGATATGAACATCAGCATCTAAGAATAAAAAAAAAACGATAAAAAATTATTGGAAAATTGTATGTAACTAGATAGCATAAGAAAGATATTTCTTTGAGCTCGGAGAGCTCAAAATAACACATAAACTGTATTTTTGAGCTCGAAGAGCTCAAAAACGTCATAAGTGCAATTTTAAGCGTCTAAGTATTGTATTAGCGGGAAGTTTCAGGGATGGCCTTCAGGGTCAACCGTTTTGCTAATTTTTTTTTATTGTCAATACGACCATTTTTCACCGAAATACAGTTTGTCAGTAATCTCCGAAAATTGTTATGCCTTTAATTTTTTCCATTAAAGTATATAAATTCATATATTTTTAAATAAATTGTAATGGGGGAGGTTATCCTCCGTTCAGTTGGTCACCCCTTTCCTCTTAAAAAGGGCACCACTAGGATTTGAGACATGGTGTCCTAGAAACCGGGGAAGCATGAGACGGGAAAAGTCGGGTCGTGAGAAGTTTAGGCAGCTACAAATTAATATTGAGAAAAATTAATAATAATGAATTAAAATTATTTATTCAAATTCAATAATTCAGCTTTAACAAATTTTATCACAAATATTTTTTTTAAAACTTAATTGTGAGAACCTCTCACCTACACAGGCACTTGCCAAAATATTCTTACAAATCTATTATTATAATTCCTTAATTATCTAATCATAGACCATTACGCATCTATTCTAAATTCCTCATTTATTTAATCATAGACCATTACGCATCTATACTAAATTCCTCAATTTATTAATCATAGACCATTACGCATCTATACTAAATTCCTCAATTTCTTAATCATAGACTATTACGCATCTATGTTAAGCTACTAAATTACTTAAACCTCGTCAACCTGACGGAATACCATATAATGCCACAAATTTTACCTCGTCAACCTGACGGATTACCTTAGAATACCATAATTTTTACCTCGTCAACCTGACAGATTACTATACACCATATAACTGCAATTAAAACCTTATTCCCGACTACGCCCCCGACTCCCCGAGAAAAAATGTTTATATATAACTATATATAATTGTATATAATCATATATGATTATATATGGAATCACATGTATAATTGTGTACAATTATATATAATCATACATGATTATATATGGAGTTGTATATAAGGTTATATATAATCATATATAATTATATATGACTATATATGAAGCAATGTACAGCCATGCAGAATTATATATAGTTCCATACACAATTATATATAAGTATATATAATTATATATAAGCATGCATGATTATATGGAATTGTATATGAGATCATATATAATTATATATGCTTATATATAATTAACGTATATAAAAATTTTTTCTTTGGAAAAAAATTTTTTTTGGTAATCACAAAAAGTGTAAAATGATGTTTATAATTACGTTTAAATAATTCTAAAATACAAAATTTGCTACATTTCCTATGAGATGGTTTAGTTTGCTCTGCTACTACCCCTTGCGACTTTCAAATCATTCTGAAATCAGTCTGAGAAAATTCTGGAAACATTATGGAATCATGATGGTTCCAGAGTGTTTCCAGAGTGGTTTTGTGCCTATTTTCCAGCATGAAACCAGAGTGAACCCAGACTAAAGCCAGAATGGAATCAAATATTTACTCTGAAAAGCGCTAAACCCACGTTGAAAACATTTTCAAGACATTCTGAAAACACTCTAGTTTCATTTTGAATTCACTCTAGTTTCATTTTGAATTCACTCTAGTTTCATTTTGAATTCACTCTAGTTTCATTTTGAATTCACTCTAGTTTCATTTTGAATTCACTCTAGTTTCATTTTGAATTCACTCTAGTTTCATTTTGAATTCACTCTAGTTTCATTTTGAATTCACTCTAGTTTCATTTTGAATTCACTCTGAGATTACTCTGAATTCACTCTGAGATTACTCTGAATTCACTCTGGGATCACTCTGGATTCACTGTGATTTGACTCTGGTACAAAGGCACAAAACCACTCTGAATCCACACTGGTTTCAATATGATTTCACTCTGACTCTGAATACAGAGTGATTTCAGAGTGAGGTGAAGGTTGCAAGGTACCTTATAGTAAAATCATTATTTATTTTATTATTTAAATAAGTGTTATATTGTAATGAGATTCGGTAAAATAAATAAATTATAAATAATGACTATCCAAATATATTATAAAATCAATTTTTATATTATATTTATCATAAAGTCATATGATACATTATGTAGATCATAGGATCACTATCATGTAAGACAGCAGCACAGCAGACAGAAACTTCAAGACGCACGGAGATCATCAAAGTTAAGCAGCATTGAGCAGGGTTAATAGTTGGATGGGTGACCACTGGTGTTATAGCCGTAAAATTATATCTAGACATTTTTTTTTGCATTTTATTGGTTGCAGAGAATTGCGTAGGACCATATTAAATACTCTATCCATAAAATTGATCCAATAATTAATTAGATGTAATAAGTATATAATTAAATATTGTTATATATAATTATATATGATTATATTTGGCCATTTTTCATTTATAATCATATATAACCAATTTATATATAAATATATATAATTATATATAAATTTTTTTCTTGGGTCGGGCGTCTACGCAGCGGTTTTCTAACTTATTCCGTTGTACCCCCGACTCGGGCGCCGATACAACGTTTTCTAAATGACTATACTCATACACTCTCGCTTAATTCCACATAAGACGCTAACTTAATTCACAATTTTACAAATTACTAAAATCCTCCGAAATACTCATCAACTCAATTCCCAGAAATTCCATATTATCACAATTCACAAAATTTAATGTCTGGCACTTTTCCAATACAAAATACCGTACTTCTAAATCAGTTTAATACTCAAATTATTAACTTAATTCATTTATCAATTTACTTAACTATATTTATAAATCAATTTCTTCTACTAAACTTACTAATTAATTTCATTTCTAAATTTCTACTAAATAATCTTTAACAAAATTCACTAAATAATTTTCTTAACAAAGTTCATTAATCATTTTCTAAATTCAATAAATTTATCAATTAAATCCATTCACAAAATTCATTAACTAAATTAATTAAATTCAGCCCACCGGCCTAAATTTAATTTTACAAAATTCCAAATACTGCAACTTAATACGTCTTATTAAATTTTCAAACTACACAATTTTCCGGAAAGATCTACACTATCCAATTTGCACAATTACTTTTACTATTTCAAATTTTAACATGATAATTTTAACTAAATTAAATTAATTATGCCAAAAGACCTCTAATAAGTTCCTCATAAATTCACTGCCAGTATAATATTAATAAATTAACTTAATTGATTTTCATAAATATAAGACCAGTAATAACTAACAAAATGACCTTGACAAATAATGTACGTATAAACACACCTACACTGATAAAAAAATTGACTTGACTCAAGAGCCAAACTCTTGAACCAAGAATACCATTCTAAAGAAAATGATTTTCTTGAGTAAAGAGAATAAATTTTTGAACTAAGAAATTATTCTTGGTCTAAGAAAATTTTCTTGAGTCAAGGATTTATTTTCTTGACTTAAGAAAATTATTTTCTTCAAAATGGAATTCTTGGTTGAAGAGTTTGGCTCTTGAGTCAAATCAATTTTTTTATCAGTGTACTAATATAAAATTTACGCTTGAGACAGTAGTGAAAAATTTATTAAAATCATTCGCACGCGAACTTTTCTCCGCGCCAACAACGTAACAACGCTTAATCATTCAGCTATGAGTCCTGATTTGAACCCAATTGAGCATGTTTGGGACATGCTTGGGCGTCGATTGCGGCGAGACTATCCGCAACTGCACAATCTTCATCAGTTGACTCAAACGTTGTTACGTTGTTGGCAAGGAATTTTGCAACGTGACATTCGACGATGTATCAACATGCAAGAGCGCTTACGAGCTGTGATTCGGAACAGAGGTGGCAATACACGGTACTAAACTGTGACTGCCGTGCGTACAGAGGTCCTCCAACAGCTGCAGACAGACAGACAGACAGACAAACACACAGAAACACACAGAAGCAGACACACACACACACACACACACACACAGAAGCGTAAATCTGACCGAGCAACCTCCACGTGGTACGCTTTGGGTAACGCTAATGCCGGCGGTGAAACAGCAGTCGAAAAAAATCGAGGAAATTTCGAAAAAAAATTGAAAATTTTTTTTTTGTTTCAAATTTTTTAAAAAATCAATCTCTTTAATCGAAAAAATGAAGATTTTAGAGAGAAAAAATTTTTTTCATTGAAAAAATGAATAATAATCACAAAATTGCTCATAATGGTGATTTTTGCAAAAACAAAGAATTTGAAGCTTCGGGGCACAATGAAAAAAAAATCGCAGCGCTTTGAATTTTTGAGGGATTTTAGGGGACACTTTGAGGTTAAAAAATTACCGACGATATCCTTCGTTTATCCATTTTATCCAAAGTTATACCAAGTTATCCAAATATCCTTAATTATGCGAATTTTTGTCTTTTTTTCAGTCCGAGTTTTCAATTAAAAAAAAATTTTTTTTTCTAAAAGATGTTTACATTTTCGC